>CAUYLG010030611.1:0-12371 GCA_963573385.1 Cacajao melanocephalus
GGCTCACGCCTGTAATCCCAGCACTTTGGGAGGCCCAGGCAGGCGAATCACCTGAGATTGGGAGTTTGAGGCGAGCCTTACCAACATGGAGAAACCCCGTCTCTACTAAAAATACAAAATTAGCCGGGTGTGGTGGCGCATATCTGTAATCTCAGCTACTGGGGAGGCTGAGGCAGGAGAATCGCTTGAACCCGGGAGGCCGAGGTTATAGTGAGCTGAGATTGCACCGTTGCACTCCAGCCTGGGCAACAAGAGCAAAACTCTGTCTCAAAAAGAAAAGAAAAAAAAAAACTAGGAATATTTTTGTGACCTTCCATTTCTACCTGCTTTGTAGCTTCAGATAAGTGCAATTTGGTTCTTTGGTTTCTCTATCTGTATGCCTCTGTATGCGTTTTTTATTTTCCCATGAAGAAATTTAGGATTGACGTGGAAGTGTTTTGCTCAGGTTGTCAGAATGCCATCAAATTTGGGTAGTAGGATTGGAAAGTATGAAACAACTTAGTAAATTAGAATTTATCTTTTTTTTTTTCTTTGAGTCGGAGTCTCACTCTCTCAGTCAGGGTGGGGTGCATTGGTGTGATCTCTGCTTTCTATAACCTCCACTTCCAGGATTCAAGCGATTCTCATGCCTCAGCCTCCTAAGTAGCGGGGATTACAGGTATGTGCCACCTCACCCAGCTAATTTAGTGGAGACAGGTTTTCACCATGTTGGCCAGGCTAGTCTCGAACTCATGATCTGAGGTGATCCTCCCTCCTTGGCCTCCCAAAATGTGGATTTATAGATGTGAGCCCCGACGCACAGCCTGTCATTGTTTCATATGGTCTTTTCTTTTTTTTCTTCACAGTCTCGCTCTGTTGCCCAGGCTGGAGTGCAGTGGCACGATCTTGGCTCACTGCAACCTCCGCCTCCCAGGTTCAAGCGATTCTTCTGTCTCAGCCTCTTAGGTAGCTGAGATTACAGGCATGTACCACCACAGCCAGCTAAGTTTTGTATTTTTAGTAGAGATGGGGTTTCACCATATTGGCCAGGCTGGTCTTGGACTCCTGACTTCAGGTGAGCCACCACACCTGGCCCAAGCAATCCTCCTGACTCAGCTTCCTGAGTAACTGAGACTACAGGCACCACCATGCCAGGCTAATTTCTTCAATTTTTTTGTAGAGATGGGGTCTCATTATGTTACCCAGGATAGTCTCAAACTCCTGGACTCAAGTGATCTTCCTGCCTCGGCCTCCCGAAGTGCTCAGATTACAGGCATGAGCCACCACACCTGACTGAAATGTTAGAACTTTTAAAAGAACTTAATGAAAAAAGAGTTTCCTAATCTATAAAAGGAAAAAATAGGCTTCACTATAATTTAACATTCACATGAACAGTAATTTGCATGTTTATATATAAATGTGTACGTAATGGGGTGCATTTCAAAGAGACTCTAGGCTGGGCAGGATTCTAGGCTGAGCTCAAGAGTTCGAGACCAGCCTGGGCCACATGGCGAAATTTCGTCTGCACAAAAGAAAAATACAAAAATTAGCTGGACGTGGCGGTGCATGCCTAGCTTCAGGTGGGGGCTCCACCTTAAAACAAAAACAAAAAAAATCCTGTCTCAAAACACTTTTATTAACTAACGTGTAAATTTTAACTTGAATAGCCAGATTTAAGCCTAGAATTGAAGCTAGACCCAGATAAAATTATGTAGAAAGTATAAAGTGTTTTATTGGTTTAAAAACAAAAGCAAACCTCCCACATTGTTTAAATTAATACTGTTTTGTTGTTTGTTTGTTTGAGATGAAGTCTTGCTGTGTTGCCCATGCTGGAGTGCAGTGGCACAATCTCGGCTCATTGTAACTTCCACCTCCCAGGTTCAAGCGATTCTCATTTACAGGTGTGCTCCACCACACCTGGCTAATTTTTGTATTTTTTGTAGAGACGGGTTTTCACCATGTTGGCCAGGCTGGTCTTGAACTGATCTCAAGCAATCCACCTGCCTTGGCCTCCCCAAGGTGCTGGGATTACAGGCATGAGGCACCGCACCTGGCTGATAATTATTTTTTTATCATGATTATATTCTAGTATCATTTAGAACTGAGCTAATTTGTTTGCATAATTAGTATTATCATTATTTGCTTCTGTAATTTACTTTTCATGAGTGAAGAAGGTATGCTTTCACGTTTGAGACTTGATACTTTGTGATTCTGAAAAACTGCTACCTTGTATGTTTTGGGTACTCAGTGAATATGTATATTGAATGAATATAACTCAGTCTTCTTTCTGAGAAAGCTTAGCTGTATTTGAGGATGGCAAGGGAAAGAAAAAGATTGCTTAAACAGAAGATGACCTCGTTTTCTATAAGCCACAAAACCCCAGATTTTTTTCTTTTTCATAGGCCTTTGCATTTGGAGCCTAATGTTTCTAGTATATATTCTCCAGAATTTGTGGAAAGTAGTCTAGTTTATTTGTCTTTCTATTCCAATTTTGCTGAATTTTACTTATTGGATGACATATTTGGACTCATCATTATAAAAATTTTCATAGTGGAAACCTATCGAAAATAAAAATACCTAGTAAACGTTTGTCAAGTCATTTGCCAAGGCCTATGACTGCTTTGTCATAATCTGCACTACAGTTATCCATGTGAGGTTTGGTAACCAGTGGATTGTAATCATTGCCATAGTAATTCTTTCTTTTTTTTAAGTTTTTTGCTGGAGTAATTCTTAAGCGTGTAACTCTTAACAGCTGAAAAGCCTCTGATGTAGATTTTATTGTACTGTGTCTAACTCCTTGTGTCACTTAGTACTTACAGTAACATATAATCATGAAAAACTAATATAGGTATAAAGTATAGACTTGGAGGAGAATTTTTAAATGTAATGCACTGCAACTAAGTCATATTCAAAGCTGTCTGGCAGTTTACTGATGTTATATAGGGGACTTAAGCTGGTATGTTCTGGAATTCATCTCTACAGAAAGTAAACCCCAGTTGTTTGGTTTCTAGGCAAAACCACAGTAAAACTTATTATTTAAAGTCTGATGTGTATAATAATAATTAAGTGATAACAAACATTCCTGTTAATAAATGAAACATGACATAACATTTTTTCTCAGGTGTAGAATGAGCCAAGGAGACTCAAACCCAGCAGCTATTCCTCATGCAGCAGAAGATATTCAAGGAGATGACCGATGGATGTCTCAGGTAAAAGGAAGTGCGTGTATATCATTCACATGAGTTGAGTCTTTCCAGTTTTTTGTCTGTTTTGTTTTGGTTTTTGAAACAGGGTCTCAGTGTGTTGCCCAGGCTGGCCTCAAACTGCAGAGCTCAAGTGATCCCCCACATCAGCCTCCCATGTAGCTGAGACAAGTGGCACATAGTATGCCTGGCTTCTTCAATTTTTTAAGGTTTTTTGACCAAAGGGGCAGTTTAAAAAAAAAAACAAACTCTGATCCTGTGACAGGTTGTACAAAGGGGGATTTTAATAGTCAACAATAATTTGTTACTGTAAGTAAAAATGTAATGTTACAAATGTCCTGCCTGGTCACCAATCTGATGTTGGAACTAGGAAATATTTAAAGATTTTTTATTTTGCGGTGATTTCAAAACGACACAAATGTTACAAAATTTAGAAAGAAGTCTCATCTTCTTTCTAAATTTCTAAGAGTTTCTAGACTCCCAGTTGTTAACATTTTGCCACATCTGCCTCATTATTATTATTATCATTTTTTATTTATTATTTTTTTTGAGACAGAGTCTTGCTCTTATCTCCCAGGCTGGAGTGCAGTGGCATGATCTCAGCTCACTGCAACCTCCGCCTCCTAGGTTCGATCAAATTCCCCTGCCTCAGCCTCCCAAGTAGCTGGGATTATAGGCACCCGCCACTGTGCCCAGCTATTTTTTGTATTTTTGGTAGAGACAGAGTTTCACCGTGTTGGCCAGGCTGGTTTCGAACTCCTGACCTTATGATCCACCTGCCTTGGCCTCCCAAAGTGCAGGGATTACAGGCGGGAGCCACTGAGCCCGGCCCACATCTGCCTAATTATTGTGTCTATCTATTTGTTTTTGTTTGTTGTTGTTTTTGGTTTTTTGAGACAGAGTCTCACTGTTGCCCAGGCTGGAGTGCAGTGGTGCAATCTTGGCTCGCTGCAACTTTCATCCCCTTGCCACTCTGGGTTCAAGCTATTCTCGTGTCTCAGCCTCCCAAGCAGCCAGGATTCACCACGCCCAGTTAATTTTTGTATTTTTAGTAGAGACAGGGTTTCGCCGTGTTTGTCAGGCTGGTTTCAAACTTCTGACCTCAAGTGATCTGCCTCTTGTGGCCTCCCAAGGTACTGGGATTACAGGTGTGAGCCCCCACATCCCACTGTGTCTGTACCTATTTGTATATACTAACATAGTGTTTTTTTCCGAAGCATTTCCACTCATTTCCCTTTACCTCTGAATATTTCAACATGTTTTCTTAAGAACAAGAACTTTTCTTAAATAACTATAGGATAGTTATTAAACTCAGGAAATGTAATATTGATATAATACTATTAATCTAGAAACCATATTTAGATTTCTCCAGTTGTTGCAATAATTTTTTTTTTAAGATAGGGCAGTATGCAGTGGCTCATGCCTGTAATCCCAGCACTTTGTGAGGCCAAGGCATATTGGGAAGCCAAGGCAAGGAGGATCACTTGAGCTAAGGATATCAAGGCTGCAATGAACTGTGATTGTGCCACTGCACTACAGCCTGGGAGGCGGATTGAGACCTTATCTCAAAAAAGAAAAAAAAGTGTACCACAGTTGATTTGCCCATTTTCTCTTTCATGGACATGTAGATTATTTATGCCTTTATGAAGAGTAGTAACTAGGCCAGGAGTAGTGACTCATACCTGTAATCCCAGCACTTTGGGAAGCTGAGACAGGTGAATCGCTTGAGCCCAGGAGTTTAAGACAAGCCTGAGAATCAATAGTGAGACCTCCTCTCTCTTTCTATTTTTATTTAAAAAAAGGAAAAAGTAGTAACTAAGCTAGATACCTTCATTATTCTTGTCTTAAGTTAATAGGCTTTAATGAGCACTGGCTGGAGAAAAATCAATCAAATGGAAGAAAAAACATAATGCAAATATTTTAAAAATATTTTGGAGACAGTGTCTCGCTCTGTCAACCATGCTGGAGGGCAGTGGTACCGTTACGGCTTACTGCAGCTTTGGCTTCCCAGGCTTAAGTGATCCTTCCACCTCGTCCTCTCAAGTAGCTGGGACCACAGGTACACGCCACCATGCCAACTTAATTTTATTTATTTTTTGTGGAGACAGGGTCTCACTATATATTGCCCAGGCTAATGATCTTGAACTCCTGGCCCCAAGTGATCCTGCTGCCTCAGCCTCCCAAAGTGTTGGGATTACAGGCATAAGCCACCGTGCCTGACTTTAAAAAATCTTTTAAGCATTGCATACTGAAATATTTATACTTGAAATGATATATCCTAAGTTTACTTCAAAATAATCTGGTGATAGAGTGGGGATATGACTGAAATAATACACGCCATAAATGATTGCTATAGCTGGTAATGGATTCATGGGGTTTCATTCTTTCTGAATGGAGGTGTCATTCTCTCTGTTTTTGTGTACATTTGATATTTTCCATAATCAAAAGGAGTTTTCTGTTTTGTTTTTGAGATGGAGTCGTAACTGCGTCACTCAGGCTGGAGTGCAGAGGCATGATCTTGGCTCACTGCAGCCTCCATCTCCTGAATAACTGGGATTACAGACACCTGCTGCGATGCCCAGCTAATCTTAGTGTTTTTTTTTAGTAGAGATGGAGTTTTGCCATGTTGGTCAAGCTGGTTTTGAACTCCTGACCTCAGGTGATCCACCCACCTCGGCCTCCTGAAGTGCTAGGATTACAGGTGTGAGCCACCTCGTGCCCCGCCTAAAAGTTTTTTTTAAGGGTAATGTTGAAAGACTTGGCAAATATAATAGAAATCATATCATAACATATTAACCAGAAAAATAAGGCTCAGCAGCAGACTAAGGAAAATACACACAGTATATATTATAGATGAAACATAGATATCGTTTGTTATATTATCAATAAAAATATCCTAAAGGAACTATAGGTATTTCAGTAGACATGACAGAAAGTGTTTAACTTTGTTTCCAAAAAGTGCAAATTAGAAAAACATTAGAGAAAGGAGAAAGAGAAATGTTAATATCTAATTCAGGTGCAAGTACAGTAAAACCGGTTCTAACATATTGCTGGAGTCCTTATAGATTGGTATATCGCCCTTTTGTTGAGAATTTGGGGCCGGGTGAGGTGGCTTACTCCTGTAATCCTAGCACTTTGGGAGGCCGAGGCAGGTGGATCACCTGAAGTCAGGAGTTTGAGACTAGCCTGGGCAACATGGTGAAACCCTGTCTCTACTAATACAAAAATTAGCCAAGTGTGGTGGCATGTGCCTATAATCCCAGCTACTTGGGAGGCTGAGGTAGGAGAATTGCTTGAACCCGGGAGTGGAGGGGTGGAGGTCCAGCTTGGGTAACAGAATGACACTCTGTCTCAAAAACAAACAAACAAAAAAAAAAAAAATAGGGAATTTGGAAATATGTCCAAAAATCCGTAAAAATACCGATTTCCTTTGACCTAAGAATTTCCAACATAGGAAAAAGAAAATAGGTATATATCCCTTTATCATACTTGCTAGATTCACAAAAAGTAAGAGGCCACTGGCATGTCTGTCCACAGGAAGAAGAGTGTGACCCAGGAGGCTGAGGCATGAGGATTGCTTAAGTACAGTAGTTAAGACCAGCCTGGGTGACATAGACCCTCATTCCCCTCACCCCTCAAAAAAGCAAATAAAAATGTGTCGTTGAGTGCCTTCAGTAGAGTATTACGTTAGGTGCAGTGGCTTACACCTGTAGTCCCAGCACTTGGGGAGGCTGAGGCCAGTGGATTGTTTGAGGCCAGAAGTGCAGCCTAGGAAACACAAGACCTTGACTCTACAAAAGATAAGAGAAAAGAAAAATTCCTGGGCATGGTGATGTGCACCTGTAGTCCCAACTACTGGGGAGGCTGAGGCAGGAGGATCACTGGAGTCTGGGAATTTAAGGCTGTAGTAAGCTATGATCATACACTGCACTCCACCCTGGGTAACAGGGTGAGACCTTGTCTCAGAAAAAGAATATATGACCATTAAAAGTTACGATTATAAAAACTATGTTGCTACATAGAAAAATGTTTCTAGTATGATGTTAAGTGCAACTATAATGGCTGCCATTTATCAAGTACCTAGTGGGTGTCAGACGATAGCTGAGAATCTTTAACAACTTTAAAATGGAGTTGCCAGCAGATGTTAAAACCAAGACTCAAATTATGTACTTGCGTAAGATCACTGGACTAGAAAGTAGGTAAGCTGGAATTTGAAAGTTGGTTTTTCTGGCTCCAGACGTACTGAGCCAGAAGGATGAGTACATAATGCTTAAACTATGTAAAAGGGATAACAGAGGATGTGAAAAAGGATGAGAAAATACTCAAGTATGGTCATAGTTACTAGGTTAAGATGGTAGGATTATAGATGTGTTGTTTTGGTCCTATTTTTCCAAATTTATTGCAACTATTATACTTCAGGATAAAAATACTAGAATCGTTACCATAGCAGTCTTAAAGTTCCATGACTCTATAAATATGAGCTATTTTATTGGTGTTGAAAAGTAGTTGGGGCCGGGTGTGGTGACTCAGGCCTGTAATCTCAGCACTTTGGGAGGCGGAGGTGAGTGGATCGCTTAAGTTCAGACCAGCCTGGGCAACACTGCGACACCCATCTCTACAAAAAAAATACCAAAAAAAAAATTAGCCGGATACCGTGAAATGCACCTGAGGCTGAGGCAGGGAGGATCACTTAAGGCCTCCCCAGCCTGAGCCTGGGAGGTTGAGGCAGCAATGATCTGTCACTCACAGCTGCCACTGTACTCCAGCCTGGGTGACAGAGTGAAACCCTGTCTCAAAATCTCAAAAAAAAGAAAGAAAGGTAGTGTGTACTATAGTACCTGCAGTAGGGAGTTGACGTGATAGGAAAAAACACCTGGTCACTAAACTTTGATTCTTGCTCATCATTCTTGCTTGAGCTCAGGAGTTTGAGACCAGTCTGGGAAACATGGTAAAACCTGTCTCTACAAAATATAGAAATAATTATATCACTGTATCTCCTCAGTTTAAAAATATTTACTGAAATAGTAATTTTTAAAATGTGCTGGCACAAAATATGGAAGCAAGGAAAAAGCTTTCCCTAATCCTGTCACCCTAAAAGAGGAAGTGTTTTCTTTTTCTTTTTACATATATGTATGTATGTATGTTTGTTTAATTAGAGATGGAGTTTTGCCGTGTTGCCCAGGCTGGTCTTGAACTCCTGAGCTCATGTGATCTTCTCACTTTGGCCTCCCAAAGGCCTGGGATTATACGCATGAGCCACCACACCTGGCCAGAGGTGTTTTCATTATCTGTACAATTATTTCCAGAAGTGTTTTTGTCACTGTACACTCTACCTGTGTCTGAATATCTGAGATTTTTGTTTGTTTTTAAATAAAGACAGGGTTTCACCATGCTGGTCAGGCTGGTCTTGAACTCCTGACCTCAGGTGATCCGCCCGCCTTGGCCTCCAAAGTGCTTGGATTACAGGCGTGAGCCACCATGAATATCTGAGTTTTACCACAGCCTCATCTGCATTGGTATTGTCAACAGAAATACTTAAATAGTAACTCTTCCTTAATTCCTAAGGGAAACAAAGTTGAATGTAGAGTTTGTGAAAAAGAGATAGCATTGGAAAACTAGGCATGATAGTGGACACCTGTAGTCCTTGCCAGTTGGGAGGCTAAGGCAAGACGGTCACTTGAGTCCAGACTTGAGTCCAGGAATTCAGTCCAGTCTGGGCAACATAGCAAGACCCCATCTGTAGAGGGGAATAAAGACAGTAGGCCTCTCCCTGGACCTTGATTACAGACTTAGAGCATTGTGTAAATTTGTTTCAGGGATGAATATAAAAGTTTAAACTGGCTGGGCATGGTAGCTCACACCTCATTACCCAGAACTTTGGCAGGCCGAGGCAGGTGGATCACCTGAGGTCATGAGTTCAAGACCAGCCTGACCAACATGGTGAAACCCCATCTCTACTAAAAATACAAAAATTACCTGGGGATGGTAGCAGGTAGCTGTAATCCCAGTTACTCGGGTGGCTGAGGCACAAGAATTGCTTGAGCCCAGGAAGTGGAGGTTGCAGTGAGCTGAGATTGCGCTACTGCACTCCAACCTGAGTGACAGAGTGAGACTCCATCTTCAAAAAGTAAAATAAAATAAAAATAAAAATTGAAACTGTGTCCTTTAGCATTGATGCGTTAATAGCATTGATGGGTTAAATGTGTTTTATTTTTTCTTTTTCTCTGTCCTTCCTTTTCTCCTTTCCTTTCCCTTTCCCCTTTCCCTTCCTTTTCCCTTTCCCTTTCCTTTCCTCTTTCCTTTTCCTTTCTCCTTTCCCCTTTTTCCCCTTTCCCCTTCCCCCTTCCCCCTTCCCTCATCCCTTCCCTTACCTCATGTCTCACGATGTCCAGGCTGGTCTCAGATGCTTGGGCTCAAGCTATCCTCCCACCTTGGCCTCCTACAGTGTTAACATTATGGGCATGAGCCAGCACACCTGGCCAAAATCCATTTTAAAAAGTGTCTCATGCCTTGAGAACAAAAAGAGGCATTCTGGGAGGAGATTACTACTGTTCATAAATTTGGATTTGACTGAAAAGGATTGAGTCCTAGTTTGCCAGTGTCTCACATTTGGGAGTTACCAGATATTTTCAAAGTCTGCATTCAAATAAAATACATGGATCCTGATGGGATTGTAGTTGAAAAAAATGATATAATACTTTATCCAAGTCTTGGAGCCATTTGAAAAATTGAATATGGGCTGAATATTAGATGTTATGGGATTATTGTTTCTTTTCCTAGTTATAATAGTTTGTGGTTTTATAAGAAGATGTCTTTACTCTTAGGAGATGCATGCTGATTAAAGGTGAAGAATCATAATTTTTGCATTTTACTTCACAAACAGTTCAGCAAACATGCACGCATGCATAAAGGTAAAGCAAACGGGGAAATACTATTAGTTGTTGAACATAAAAGGCAGATGTATATGTGTGGCTGGGCATGGTGGCTCTCACCTGTAATCCAAGCACTTTGAAGGCCAAAGCGGGCAGATCACCTGAGGTTGGGAGTTCAAGACCAGCCTGACCAACATGGTGAAACCCTGTCTTTAAATAAATAAATAAATAAATAAGTAAATAAATAAATAAATAAATAAAAGATGTATATGTGTTCATTGTACTATATCAACTTTTCTCTGTATCTTCAATTTTCTTAATAAAAGTTTGAGGGAAAGATAAACTTTTAAACAGCATGTTAAATGTATTTTTCTATTCTGGTTTCAGTATTCTAGGTTTCTTGAGAGTACTAAAATGATCAGTGTAGTAAGGGTGAGAAGAAAGTTCAAATAGTTCATTTATAGAATGAGAGGAATAAGCTTTAGGGTTAGACGAAAAAAAATGTTTAACAACAGTAACTGGTTGGACAGCTGTTCTTTGTAGGCCAGGAAGTCTCACGGGGAAAGAAATAACAGTTTTTTCATTCAAAAAAAATTATTCTGGCTGAGTATGTGGCTCACACCTGTAATTCCACCACTTTGGAAGACTGAGGTGGGCGGATTGCTTGACCTCAGGAGTTCAAGACCAGCCGGGGCAACATGGTAAAACTCTGTCTCTTAAAAAAAAAATGCAAAAAATTAGCCAGATGTGGTGGCACAAGCCTGTAGTCCCAGCTACTCAGGAGGCTGAGGTGGGAGAATGACTTGAGCCCCAGAAGCAGAGTTTGCAGTGAGCCAAGATCGCACCACTGTACTCCAGCCTGAGTGATAGAGCCAGACCCTATCTCAGAAAAAAAAAAAATGGTTTTTGTAGAGGTGGGATCTTGGTATATTACCTAGGCTGATCTCAAAACTCCTGACCTCAAGTGATCTTCCTGCCTTGGCCTCCCAAAATGCTGAGATTAGAAGCATGGGCCACCACAGCCAGCCAGAAGTGCCAGTTACTAATTTTTCTTTCTTCTTCAAACCAGCACAACAGATTTGTTTTGGACTGTAAAGACAAAGAGCCTGATGTACTGTTTGTGGGAGACTCCATGGTGCAGTTGATGCAGCAATATGAGGTAAAGGTGGAAGGGGTGAGCGTGGTTTTTGGCTACTCATGTATATGCATTCATTACTAATACACTTTCATTCTGAGCTGAACTTACAGACTTATTCATGACTCTTAGAGAAGTTGTAATTGAGGGTATAAGAGAAATCCAAGCTACCTAAAGGGATTTTCTTTTCTTTTAATTTGGATATGTTCTGATCTGAAGCATTGTTTATAATGAAACTTCCTCTTTTACTCTGGTTTCTGAGAAGCTTAGTGTTATATTTGTTTTTATTTGGTCTAGTCAGATTTTCAGTTGTTATTGTTTGTATCTTTCTATTTCCTATTTGTATTTGCTGATAACATATTTATTTGTATTTTGCCATTTTCTTATTTTATGTATTTTTGTAGTAATCTATTCCCAATCTTTTAGGGTTAGGCATTCTTCCATAGGAAATTTATTATTTTATTTATTTTGAGACAAGAGTCCTGCTCTGTCGCCAAGGCTGGAATGATTGGTGTAATCTTAGCCCACTGCAACCTCTGCCTCCCAGGCTCAAAAGATGCTCATACCTCAGCCTCCCAAGTAGTTGGGATTATATGCATGTGACACCATGCCTGACTAATTTTTGTATTTTTAGTAGAGATGGGGTTTCACCGTGTTGGCCAGGCTGGTCTCAAAGTCTTGGCCTCAAATGATCCACGCCCCTCAGCCTCCCAAAGTGCTGAGATTACAGGCATGGGCCACTATGCCCAGCGCCAAGGGAAATTTAAAAGAAAAGATAGCTTTATTTCTTTTTAGCTCTAGCACTCTAAATTTCTTCATCTCTTGTTTTTACTTCACCTTGTTTCTATAGTTGAATAAGTGGAAAGGAGAGTTTGTTGAGTTGGCAGCTTAATTATGAATGTTGGTACCTCCCCGGGTGTTGTGGCTCACGCCTGTAATCCCAGCTCTTTGGGAGACCAAGGCAGGCGGATCACCTGAGGTCAGGAGTTCGAGACCAGCCTGGCCAACATGGTGAAACCTCATCTCTACTAAAAATATTTTAAAAATTAGCCAGGCGTGGTGGCGCATGCCTGTGTAGAGAGACTGAGGCAGGAGAATCACTGGAACCTGGGGAGGTGGAGGCTGCAGTGAGCTGAGATCACGCCACTGCATTCCAGCCTGGGCCACAGAGGGTGACTCCAT
>CAUYLG010030613.1:0-15729 GCA_963573385.1 Cacajao melanocephalus
GTTTTGACTTTTTATCTGATTTGCCAGTCTGTGTCTTTTGATTGGAGCATTTAGCCCATTTACATTTAAGGTTAATATTGTTATGTGTGAATTTCATCCTGCCATTTTGATGCTTGCTGGTTGTTTTGCCAGTTAGCTGATACAGTTTCTTCATTGTGTCAATGCTTTTTACCATTTGGTACAGTTTTGGAGTGGCCGGTACAGGTTGTTCCTTTCTATGTTTAGTGCTTCTTTCAGGAGCTCTTGTAAGGCAGGCCTGGTGGTGACGAAATCTCTCAGCAATTGCTTGTTCGTAAAGGATTTTATTTCTCCTTCATTCACAAAGCTTAGTTTGACTGGATATGAAATTCTAGGTTGAAAGTTATTTTCTTTAAGGATGTTGAATATTGGCCCCCACCCTATTCTGGCCTGTAGGGTTTCTGCCGAGAGATCCGCTGTGAGTCTTACGGGCTTCCCTTTGTGGGTAACCTGACCTTTCTCTCTGGCTGCCCTTAGTATTTTTTCCTTGATTTCAACCCTGGTGAATATGACAATTATGTGCCTTGGGGTTGCTCTTCTTGAGGTATATATTTGTGGTGTTCTCTGTATTTCCTGGACTTGAATATTGGCCTGCCTTGCTAGATTGGGGAAATTCTCCAGGATAATATCCTGAAGAGTGTTTTCTGGCTTGTATTCATTCTCTCTGTCACATTCAGGTACACCTATCAAATGTAGATTAGGTCTTTTCACATAATTTCATATTTCTGGGAGGTTTTGTTTATTTCTTTCCACTCTTTTGTCTCTAATCTTGCCTTCTTATTTTATTTAATTGAGTTGATCTTCAATCTCTGATAGCCTTTCTTCTGTTTCGTCGATTCTGCTATTGAACCTTGTGTATGCTTTGTGAAGTTCTCGTGTTGTGTTTTTCAGCTCTATCAGGTCATTTATATTCTTCTCTAAGCTGTTTATTCTCATTAGCATTTCATCAAACCTTTTTTCTAGTTTCTTAGTTTCTTTGCATTGGGTTAGAACATGTTCTTTTAGCTCAGAGAAGTTTGTTATTACCCACTTTCTGAAGCCCGTTTCTGTCAATTCATCAGACTCATTCTCCATCCAGCTTTGTTCCCTTGCTGGTTTGGAGTTGTGATCCCTTGGAGGAGGAGAGGCATTCTGGTTTTGAGTGTTTTTGTCCTTTTGTGCTGGTTTCTTCCCATCTTTGTGGACTTATCTACCTGTGGTCTTTGTAGTTGGTGACTTTTGGATGGGGTCTCTGAGTGAACATCCTTTTTGTTGATGATGAAATTATTTCTTTTTGTTTTTTAGTTTTCCTTCTATCAGTCATGCCCCTCTGCTGTAGGACTGCTGGAGGCCCACTCCAGACCCTGCTTGCCTTGGAATCACCTGCAGGGTCTGCAGAACAGAAAGGGTTTCTGCCAGTTTCTTCTTCTGTTATCTTCATCCCAGACAGATATCTGCCAGATGTCAGCCTGAGCTCTCCATTATGAGGTGTCTCTTTGGATATATGGTGTTCAGGGAGCTGCTTGAGGAGACAGTCTGACCTTTATAGGAGCTCAAGTGCTGAGCTGTGAGCTCCGTTGCTCCATTCAGAGCTGCTGGGCAGGTAGGTTTAAGTCTGCTGCAGTGGAACTCATAACCGCCATTTTTCCCAGGTGTTCTCTCCTGGGAAGGTGGGGCTTTATTTATAAGTTCTGACATGCTGCTGCCTTTTTTCAGAGATGCCCTGCCCAGCTAGGAGGTGGCCTAGTCACAGTCTGCCAGCAGAGGCATTGCTGAGCTTCCATGGGCTCTGCCCAGCTGCTGTGTCAACTTCCTTGTGGTTTTGTTTACAGATGTATAGTTAAAACTGCCTCAGTAATGGCAGTCTGCATCAGTAATGGCAGACTGCCTCTGTAATGGCCAACCACCTTGGTAATGGCAGATTGCCTCAGTAATGGCAGACTGCCTTGGTAGTGGTGGACTGCCTTGGTAATGGCGGATGCCCTTTCCACCATAGACTTGAACCATCCCAGGTCCAGTTGCGCTTGCTGTGAAACTCTCGATCCAGAGTGTTTCAGATTGCTGGTCTTTGTGGGAGTGGGACTCGCCAATCCAGATCACCTGGCTCCCTGTTTCAGCCCCTTCTTTTTCAGTTGAATGGGCGGGTCTGTCTCCCAGGCATTCCAGGCACCAGTTGAAAGGGTTGCCTGAGTTTTTGTGTGGAGATCTACTGTGCTGGCTGAAACAGCCTCCTGGTGCTTTACAGACTGGGAATCTCCTGGTCTGTGGGCAGTAATAACTCTTTTGGAAATGCAGTGATCACTCACCCTCTGCATTGTTCTCTCTGGGAACTGCACTCCAAAGGTGTTCCTGTTCAGCCATCTTGGATCTGCCCTTCCCCTTTAGTCTTATATTTCATCCTTTTTTGCCAGGAATTGAAGGTTTATAAAATCAATGTGTATCAACATGTGCTTGCTCAAAGCCATTTCTATTTGTGTTGTTTGTTGTAATGAGCTGGAAATGCTTTCCTAATCTCACTGAATAATCTTATTCTACCCAGGACTTCTGGAGCCACTAAAAAGATCTTCTGATTGTTTACACCTCAACTTTTCAAGGAAAAGGAATCCAGAAGCTGTCATTTGTATCCATGCCTGTACCAGTTGTCTCTCATTGTATAACAAACTGGCCTAACACTCAGTGGCTTAAAGCAACTATGCTTTATTATTTCTCACTCTTCTATGGGTTCCTGGGTGATTGCTGGTGTTGCCTTGGCATTGCCGTCAGCCAATGGGTTGACTGGGGCCTGAGCTTAGCTGGGTTTGCTGGGTGGCTGGCTCTGTCTCTCCATGTGGCCTTTCATTTTGGGATTCTATACATGGTGGTCCCTGAGTAGCATTCCAAAAGGGTAAAATTGGCATTGTGTGAGTTCAGGAGCCACAGGGGTTTTGACTCCTGAACTCACACAATGCCATTTCTATCTTATTCTACTGGTCAAAGCATGTCACAAATAAGGACAGTCCAGATATAAGGGTTGGGAGAATAAGTTCTACCTCTTTATGGGAGAAACTGCAAGGGACTTGTGGATATATTTAGTCTACCAAAATGTCTGGTGGTTGATCTTTTTAGCCAAGGGTTTCTTTGTAAGAATGGTGACAGAAACTGAATTTTTGTCAGTGACACTGGAGAAAGCCAAAAGATTTCTGTATCAGAGACAGTACCCCATTCACATTTATTTATGGTAGTCCCATTTTGTTTAATTACCCAATATATATTAAGTAGGTAACCACTTCTCTACATACAAGTACTGAGCTCTGTGTTTTACCAGAAACTTTACAAGATTGTTGATCCTTGTACTGAATTTAGCTGTCCCTTGAGGGAAAATGAGCATCTCACATTTTCAGGAGCTTATAGAAAAACAAAATCAGAGTCAACATCATGGTGCTAAACAATATTAAGCTCCTACTGTGTACAGAAAAAAAAATGCTATGTTTGGGAATTTTCAAATGGCATAAGGCATGATCTCTAGTTGCAAGCTTAAATTTTAGCTCAACAGAACAATCATAACCTAGCAATAAACAATTAACCTTTGAATTATTTAACATACATTTATTGGATGTCTCCTATATATCTAGGCTCTATATTAGACATTGTGAATGTACAAATGAATCCAACTGGGTCTCTGGTCTCATGATTTGGAGTGTAGTTAGGGAAGGAGAATATAAACAAGTAAAAAAAATTAAGCAAGTAATAATGTAATAAAAACAAGGACAAATTAGTATTGTAAATGCTCTGACAGAAGATTAGACAAGATACACAGAAGATATGTATTGAGGAATAGAATCTGTTACAAAGAAGAGGTGAGGCTTGAGTTGAGTCTTGAAAAGTGGGCAAACGATCTTCCTGTTGACTAGTAATGTCTATGAGGTTTAGGAAGATAAAGCAGCATGAACAAAGAGTTGTGGAGCATGGAAACCATGGGAAACACCAGGAGCTTGCAATTTGTTGTGTGGCTGAAACCCAAGATTCTTGGTGAGATGGAGAAGAGCAAGATGGAGAAGAGGAGCAAGGAAGAAAGGAACAAAAAGAAGTAATAAGCAATAAACAGACATGGCCAGAGACTTAATCATGGAGAACCTTAAACATCTTCCTATGAAGTTTGAATTTGCATCCATATATAATGGGAATCTGATGAAGAATTTTAATCAAAGGATGACATGATTAACAGCATTTTAAGATCACTCTGACTTCCATAAGTAAGATGAATTAACTATGGCAGTACTAGAAATGGAGAAAGTAGACAGGTTGTTGCACTGATATAAATGAGCTATGATAAGGACTTGGGTGATGGCAGAATGGACAGAAAATAAGAGGTGATTCATACTTTCAATGGACATGTATTGTGTCTACTAGGTGCTGGATGCTGGGTGATACATCAAGTGCTTGGAGTATTGTGGCATGGAACTGAACCTGCAACTGTCCATCCAAAGAGATCACTCAAAGGCAGACATAAAAATTTTTCAAAAGGTTCAAGTAAAAGAACCTGTTTCCTAATTGAATGAAGAAACAAACAAACAAACAAAAAAGGGGGGAAACCCCAGAAATCCCAAGATGAGAGAATGGTGGTACCTTAACAAAAAACTATTATACAATTTAAGTAGGTAATAGATCAAGAGAGTACATTCTTTTATAAGTAAGGAAAAAATAAAAGTGAAAACACAAGTATTCAAGGAAGGATTTTAAAGTACCAATTTTAGTTATACTTATGTATTGGCTTCAATTTTCAAAGATGACACTATGAACAAGAGTGTGGGGTATGTATGCCTGGGTGGCATGACGTCTGACGGAATTATTCTACTGCTTTTTATCTTGTCTGTCCTTGACAAACTCTGCCATATCTTCCTATGTGTGGTTTAATTGAACTTGACCCTAAGATTTGATGATTTCAATTCTCTGTAGCTCAATAATTGGGTCGCATGTGTGGTATAGGGAAGTTGCACTGGGTATCCCACAGCTGCTGCTTATGTGGGTGGATTAAATTAGACCTTCCAAGTATACCGCCTGTTCCTCATTTGATCATGACCATAAAAGTGCATTTTCTGTTAAATTTTTCTATGTAAAGCCAACTACAGGAAAGCAATCAATAATAGTAGCTCTCTTCCTCTCTGTTTACATGTTCATCATCAGCTAACACTATTACACTTGTGACTAAGATTCATCATTATATTCTGGGTATCTATTTCATCTATTTGTGGCATAAATATCAACTTCCTGGCACAATGATAAACCCATTACATGTGACTAATACTCAATATTTGACATTAATCTTGCATCTAGCTTTTCATTAGGTCAATCGGGAAACCTTTATTGAGTTCACATTCTGTACTCAGAAGTATAGGACTTAGGGAAGCAGCTTTGAGGAGGATGCAAAATCATCCATCACCATCAAAAGAAGAGATACAGATACACAAACAAATACCTGACATATCATTAATTCATTCATTAAGCACCTGTTCTGTTTTTGGTTACAGGAATAGAAAAATGATGCTGCTCTCAAAATGTTTATAGTTGAGTATCCAAGTGATTATGAACATCGTATATTACTTGGCACTTTAGATTATTTAACTTATTTATTTAAGTATCTTATAAGGTCTATGGAGCAGGTGTTATTACCCTTATTATCAAGCTACTCCAGAAGCTTAAGCAACTTACATCAAGTCACACGGGGAACTAGGACAGTGTTAGCATCAGTTATGTGTGAGTCCTAACTCTATGCTGTCTCCTCAAAACAGGAGAACTTAGCATGATGTGCTAAGTTATAATTAAAAATACCACCAACAATAATATTCAGAACAAAAAGATTTTCTCTTAATGTTGCCCCTTTTCTCTCTACTATCTCTCACACACAATCTGTACCTGAAATCCTTGAAAATATAGTTTTCATAGTCAAATTTAACTCACTTTTGCATTTCAACCACATTAGCATCCAGATCTTTGACATCCCCAACACCGAGATACACATAAACGTAGTGGCCCCCAAAGTCAGGAGGAGTTCGAGACCGGTCTGACCAACATGGTGAAACCCTGTCTCTACTAAAAATACAAAAATTAGCCAGGCATGGTGGCACGCGCCTGTAATCCTAGCTACTCAAGAGGCTGAGGCAGGAGAATCACTTGAACCTGGGAGGCAGAGGTTGCAGTGAGTGGATATTGCGCCTCTGCACTCCAGCCTGGGTGACAGAGCAAGACTCTGTCAAAAAAAAAGAAAAGAAAAGATTCTTACTTAAAAAAGGATCTCATAGTCGCTAGTGAAATATACCCTTTTTAGTTCTTATTTGACTCAGCAGTAAAAAAAGTAGTACAGCATGTTAAAAAGATTATGTGTTTTGGTATTGGACTTCTCTGAGTTAAATCCCAGCACAACGTGAATTTGTACCTGGGTCTGCGACCTCTGCCAGTTACTTAGGCTCCCTAGGTCTCAGTTTCTTTATATATAAACTAGGAATGATGATACCTATCATAATACCTCTGGATGTGTTGTAAGAATTAATAATTTGTTATTAACATGACAGCAAAATATCTTATACTTTTCAAGCACTCAATAAATATAACTGTTATTATTTATAATCATCATCATGAAGACCTCTACTGCCTTTGATAAAGTTGATAACCTCCTTCGTCTTTAAATTCCTTTCTCCCTACAGTTTATCCAGGCGAGGTTTTCCTGCACATAGTTTTTCCTTTGTTGTTCCTTTTCTTCTGCTGCTCATATTTTAAATCTTAGCATCCCCCAGTGTCCTGTTCTTGTCTCAGCTCTTTCCTTATTTTAACTATTTATCACAGGACATGTCTACCCCTCTTGTGATTTCCACTGCCTCTAATATATTTCCTAAAGTTATGTGTGAATTCTAGCACTTTCTTCTGAGCCTAAGACCTATGTCCCCAAATATCTACTAGGCATCCCCAAGACAAGGTGCTTCAGCAACTCAAACTCACCGGGCACAATGTTGAAATAGAAATAACTCCTCCACTTCCTCCTTTTATTGATAATAAATAAAACGTTCTCTCCTGTATTCTTTATCATCAGGAAAATATCCCATCACCTATCCAGTTACTGAGTCCAACAATCTGGGTAACATCTGAGATTACTCTTCTTGCCAGCCCCCAATCCAATGAATAATTAAGCCCTATTGGTTATATCTCCTCAACATCTCTTGTCTTCTGTTCTGCTTCTGTGCTGGCTCAGACCCACCTCATCATTCCCATCCCCTAACCTCTCAGCTGGTTTTCCTGCCTTCAGTGAAACAACTCCTCCCATGAATAGCCTTTCCCAAATGTGTGTGGTAAACTTTCATGTGTATGTATACAAAAATATATACACAATAAATACATAACTACAATATATATAATATATTTCATATATATTTATGTGTTGTATATATACTTCTTATATATATATATACACAATACAAAATATATTTTTATATACATTATGTAAATATATACATACACACGCAAGTTTTTTTAACAAATAAAAGTTTATCATTGACATTTTGGAAAGGTTATTTTATACATATGATACTAGTATTATATATAAGATATATTGTCATATCTCATATATATGTGTTCCTCACTTTGTTATAGTATCATATATACATAAAATAATCTTACAGATCATAACCTTATATATCATATATACAAAATATGATATACAAAATATAATAACTTTACATATCATATATATAATAACCTCATATCTCATATGTATATGATACTACAACAAAGTGAGAAACACACATAGGCAAAATGGGGACATAAAAAATTAAGCCATGTAAGTTCAAATGAAATTAGTCAACATAATGCCCAACTGTGGTAGATCCCAAGATTCATGATTTCCCACCTCCCACCCCATTCTGCTGTGTTTATGCCCTTCATAATCCTTGGGACTGTGAATTTGGTGGATTTTACTCTCATGGTTAGGTCGTTATATGGCATGTTTGACTTTAAGAAAGAGAGATCATCTGGGTGGATCTGACCTAATCAGAGGAGCCCTTTAAAAAGCAGAGTTTTTTTCTGGCTAGTTGTAGGAGAGGAAGTCAGGTATTTTCAGTTCAGGAAGGATTTTGTGTATCTACTTGCCTGAAGATAAGAGGAGCTCCTGAAGGAATAAATGCAGTCTCCAGAACCTAAAAGTGGTTGCAAACTGAAAGCCAGGAAAGATGCTAGGACCTCAGTCCTGCAATTTCAAGAAACTGAATTCTACTCAACAAGAATAAGCTTTGAAGAGGATTTTTCCCAGAGCTCTACAAAAGTGATATAGTCCCACCAACACCTTGATTTTGGCCTTGTGAGACTGATCAAAGAACCTATCTAGGCCATTCCAGACTTCTGAATTACAAAAATATGAGCTGAAGAATAGATGCTTTCAATCTCATAAGTTTCTGGTAATTTGTTATGTAGCAATAGAAAACTAATATATCAACTCATAGTTGACACTAGTTTATGTCAATCAGTTACTGAGTATTGAAAGAATGGAGGGATGGATGGGGGGTGGATAGAGATTGATATGTGGGTGAGTGAGAGAATGAATGTTTTATTCAGATCAATGCCACATTCTGGGAACCTAATCTAGTGTAGGGCATACATTTGGCCCTTGTTAAAGATTGTTTGATTTAAATATATGATAGGAATAGAGAAGAGTATCATACTCTGTGCTTTGAGTGCCAACAAATAATCCATTCCATAAACCAAGTGGGGATGTGGGGTGGAGAGAGGCAGAGAGTGATAGAAGATCAAAAAATAGGCAGGGGCTGAACACCAAAGCTCTCCTACCTGATCTTAAGGAGTATTAGTCCTTTATTTCTCAGTGCAAAAATTCTTTATCTTAATTCTTTTAACATTTACTTTCGATATCCACCCCAGTATGGTTTACTTCCTATTTTGGTTTTATTATTGTTAACTTAGTAGGTTTAAAAAAAATTATTATATATAAGACCCTCTTGTTTACTTTTATAATTTAACATTTCTCTTCTCGCTACAAAGCAAAAGATTCAATAATTACCTCTAGCTTTTTATAGTCTTGTGTATATTCCTGTCACTCTAACACCATTAGGACTAGTGGTTAGTTTATGATTAGAAAAGTTGATTTAAAAAGAAAATCATAAAAATGATGCATAAAGTACTACATGTACTTTAATTTTTCCCCCTTGGGCATAGGGCCAATTTCTGTCCTTGAGAATAGGTCCTCTGGGTGTGTCTCCAGTCTTGCCCCAACCACCCCAATAAGGCACATATACAGTTCCCTGTTAGGGTTCTTTAAAATAGCTGTAGAATTCACAGATAATCTGAGTATAGACTCCTGCTAGAGTTTTATGATGCTCTCCACAGTCTTAACATTTGTCTCACCTACCTCTAATTTGAATAGTGTAACAAAGGATTCGATTTACTTTTCGTGGAAACAATTTTCTGCCTTTTCTCATTTCCTTTATATTGATTTATGTAGTATTTAAGCAACAGTTCATTTATGTGCTATTATTAACAAGGACAATCACATTAACAGATTTGGGAATAAACCATATGAATCTTGGAAAGCTTGTCCCATAATTGGTGGGTACAGCAAGGCACAAGCAAAGAGCAACTCATTTGCCAGACTGAGCATTCAGAATACTGTGGCTATCTGCCCTGGCATTTTACAGATGGAGGGTAGTGAGGATTAATCCACTAAGATGGCTAAGTGAAGACCAGTAAGGAGGGATTTTATATTATAACCTCTGCAATTTTGGTCAGGTCACGTAATCTCATGCCTCAGTTTCCTCATTTGTAAAATAAAAATTATCTTAGCACCTATGTTTGTTTATTGGCTAGTCAAGTGGAACAGTGGTATTGGGGAAAGAACAAATAAATTTGTAACTGTTTGTGATCAATTCGTTGTAAAAACCGCTGCACTATGACCAGCCGGCTCCCAATTTAATGAGTGTTTGTGATTATTAAACAAGCAGTACATGAGAAATGCTTAAAAACATGTCTGGCACGTAATAAGCATTCAAAAATTAAAAGAAAGTAAAATAAAATTTAAGCTAAATGCTATTATTTATAAATGCTTGAAATTATTGTATGTTACAAGGTAGTATCAATATTACTGTCACCACTGTTGTTGTTGTCATAATTATGTGAACACAACTAGCGTTATTGAATGTTTACTATATATATGCCAGGCATGATGAGAAACACTTTGTGTGCATTAATAGTCATCCCTCAGTATCAGCAGGGGATTGGACACACCCACTCCATACCAAAATCCTTGAATATTCAAGTCCCACAGTCAGCCCTGCAGAATCTGAGTATGTGAAACGTTGATTCTGTCTTCCTGTATTTCTGCATCTGGCAAATACTATAATTTTGATCTGCATTTAGGTGCTGATGCAGAACCTGTGGAGATGGCAGGCCGGCCGTATTTATTGAAAAAAGCCCACATGTAAATTGACCAGAGAAGCTCAAACTCCTGTTGTTAAAGGTCAACTGTATTTTATTTTGTGATTTGCCCAAGGTCATGCAGCTATTAAGTAGTTGAGCCAAAAGAGAAATCCAACCATTCTGATTCCAGAATTTCTGCTCTTTGTCTATCTATGCTATTCCTTTTACAAAAAGAATTTCAAAGTTGACCCACAGGAATACATTGAACACAGTAACATACCATAAATGAGAAACAAACTTGTGCTACCAATAAAAACTTGGCTCCTTTTAATACCTTCATACATGTATGTATATGAAGTTTTCAGCTTACTGACAATTCCCAAATCTAGTCACCACTAAAGTAAATTTCTATTTTATAATTAGAAGGCATAGTATTTTCTGTTACACAAAAATATCTGAAATCTATAGGTGTCACATTTCTTATCAGGAGGCCAGTCTCATATACCATCAACTGTAATAAAGGCAAAAGTTGCCACAAATACATGTAACCATTAAGAATGAAATGTAGTGGGGCACAATGGCTCACACCTGTAATCTCGGCACTTTAGGAGGCTGAGGCGGGCAGGTCACAAAAGTCAGGAGATGGAGAGAATCCTGGCCAACATGGTGAAAACTCGTCTCTACTAAAATGTAAAAAATTAGCTGGGAGTGGTGGTGCATGCCTGTAGGTAGTCCCAGCTACTCAGGAGGCTGAAGCAGGAGAATTGTTTGAACCCAGGAGGCAGAGATTGCAGTGAACCAAGATTATGCCACTGCACTCCAGCCTGTCAACAGAACGAGACTCCATCTCAAAAAAAAAAAAAAAGTATAAAGAAAAACAAAAATAAATCTAGTTCATCATTGTGTTTATTATTCCTACCATGGAGATTAATCAGAGGAAACTCTTTAGTTTTGACTCTTGTGTTATCTATCCAACTCTTTATCCAGTGATGACTTTATGTTTTCTGCTTTTTTGTGGATACTACCAGCCTGGGCACCACATCAATATGGAAATTAAACAGGCAATCCAGAACACATTGATTTATGAGGTTGCATTTCTCCCTTACATTTTATAATATTTTTGAACAATCATAAATTAAACATAAAATCAATTCAAATTAAAAGTTAAGGGGCAGTAGCCCCTCAGGTGGATGTTTAGTGGTTTGTTAGTTTTATGGAATATAAAAAATACTAAGTTTTATTCAGGTGTTATTATTATTTAATATGTCTTACACACTAACAACATGCCATCAATTTATATTTACTCAAGACCCAAATTACCTACTTTTTGAGTTATGTAGCCTGCCCAATTCTATAATTAAACCTTTGGCCATTTATTTCATTCTAAATGTTGGCTCTTCAAGATAAAAATGTTAGGAGAAGAAAAATTACATTGTTGTATTTCAGAAGCACTATTAAAACTTAGAAACAGCCTCCTTATTGGGAAATTATTCAATTTCAATTTCTCAGGCTTTAAAAGTCCTACATTTAGAGGATATTGTGTGATAAGAAAATGTTTACCTGACAATGTTGTGAGAAAGACTGTGAAACATGTCCATAATTATTTATTTGAATTATATATCTACTAATTTATTCAACACAAATTCATTGTATGTATAATACATGCATTACACTAGGAATAAGGCAGAGAAAAGAAAAACAAGTTATGGGCATGCCTTCATGATGCCTGCATTCTAGAGAGAGAAAAGGAGGCATAAACAATGAATTATTTCACTAAAGCTAAACAGGAATACTTTCTACCGCTTATTGTACAGTAGCTACTATTCTAAATGTTCTCTGCATATTAGCTCATAGTATCCTCCTACCAACCTTGTAAGAATCATACAGTAATTATCTACATTTCATAGAGGTGGAAACTGAGGCTCAGGGATGTTAAATAACTTGTCCATATCTAATAGGTGGGATGCGATGATACTGGGGCTTGGACCCAGCAGTCTGGCATTCAGGGGTAGATGCTGGATCCTTTGTTTATTCTGTCTTTCCAGTGTGGTGAATTATGATGAAGGAGATGAACTTGCCAGGACACAGGTAGTGTCAGAGGTGTGTGAACCAGAGCAACTCCATCTTAAATAGGAACTGGGAAAATAAGGCTGAAACCTACTGGATTGCATTCCCAGATGGTTAAGGCATTCTAAGTCACAGGATGAGATAGGAGGTCAACACAAAATACAGGTCATAAAGACCTGGCTGATAAAATGGTTTGCAGAAAAGGAGCCGGCTAAAACCCACCAAAACCAAGATGGTCATAAGAGTGACCTCTGATCGTCCTCACTACTACACTCCCTTCGCACCATGACAGTTTACTAATGCCATGGCAATGTCAGGAAGTTACCCTCTATGGTCTAAAAAAAGGAGGCATGAATAATCCACCCCTTTTTTTTAAGCATAGCATCAAAAAACAGCCGTTAAAATGGGCAATCAGCTGCCCTCAGGGCTGCTCTGTCTATGGCGTAGCCATTCTTTTATCCCTTTACTCTGTTAATAAACTTACTTTCACTTTGTACTGTGGACTTGCCCTGAATACTTTCTTGTGCGAGATCCATGAGCCCTCCCTTAGGGTCTGGATCACGACTACTTCCTGTAACACATTTCTCATGACTACTTCCTGTAACAGTAGTGCCAGGGAGATCAAGTAAGATTGTCTCTAGGAAATTACAATTGGAATGACATATAAAGCTAAATAGGAATGAATGAGAGATTGATGTAGGCAGATAGCAGATAGCAGATGCTGACACAGGTAGAAGGACCCAAATGTGCAAAGAGGCTAAGTGAGAAGAGTGAGGGGAATTCGAGCAACCAAAAGAAGTCCAGAGTGGCTGAAGTGCAGGCAGTCAGGAGCATGGCTCGGTAGAGCTGGAAAAAAAAACCAGGAAAGGCCCACTGGGTCTGGCTGCCTCTGATTTCATTCTTCATATATTGAGATTCTCATTACATCAATGAATGTCAATCTTGGCTGCAATTAGAATCACCTGGGGAGATTTTACAACAACACCTCACCCCAGACCAATTATATCAGAATCCCTGGAGGAGGGACCCAGGCATCAGTAGGTTCTAAACTATTTCCAATGTGCAGCCAACGTCGAGAACCACTGTGTTAGATGATCCTCAGACTATTGCCTAAATTAGCAGAAATCTCTAGAGCCAAACATGTGAACAATACTATTATGATGATCAAATGTGGTTATAAATTTTGAGTACGTGTTATTTGGTGAAGTAACATGAAGGAGTATCTAACTGAGGCAAATATCAGTTGCATGAGTCCTCAAACAAAAGGAAGAATTTCCAGTTTAACTGTGGGGCAACTGGGTGCAGAGTAAACATTCTCTGGTTGTGCTGACCTGAGGTCAGAAATGTGATAACTCCTTGGATGAGAGAAGACAAGCCAGAGTCTTAGGATGAAGAATGCCTTCAGTAGGGACCTCCCTTCCCCATAGTGCACCATCCACCCTCTGGGCTAAGGAGTAGAGGTAAGTGGGTGGGGATGGAAGAAAGCAAGCTCCTGAATTTAACCTGAAAGTGTATGTTCCAGGGCATCATTGAAAAGAAAAGAACTAGGTGAAATGGTGACCTGTCAACAGCCTATCTTGAGGGAGAGTTTAGCTCCAGTGGCTGAGTCAGTCAGGAATCTTTTTGAAACAACTTAAGACATTCAGTGTGTGAAAGAACAAAGATTATGGGCCAGGTGCAGTGGCTCATGCCTGTAATCCTAGCACTTTGGGAGATTGAGGTGGGAAAACCACTTGGCCTAGGAGACCAAGGCTGTAGTGAGCCATAATAGTGCCATTGCCTGCCAACCTGGGTGACAGAGTGAGACTCTGCCTCAAAAAAAAAAAAAAAAAAAAAAAAGATTGTGATGGCTCTTTCAAAAATAAATGAAATTTTTGTTCTTTTTCAAGGTAACATAAAACTTAAGCATGTGCTGAAGGTATCTGACTACAAGACTCTAAATATTTATTAAACTGAACTCTTTCTCACCTCTTCCTCCTCCTTTCTCTTTATAAATGCCATTTGGTAACTCAGTAGTAGAATAAAGGGTCCTAAGGTAACAATGGGATTAAATATGTTTTAAAGGATTTTGAAGAAGGGATTAAAGAAAGGCATAAATTAATATCAAAATATCAGTATGAAGGCTATTTCTGCACATCAAGTGAAATATGACAGTAACTTGGAGTAGAGCCTAATGGAAGCAGAGAAGGAAGAAATGGAAAGAGAGTGAGATTTGACCATAAGCAACAATAATAGCTAAAGCAAAAGGGATGATGACAGATAACATCATGTTCTAACCCAACTCGAAGAAACTAAGAACCCTGAAAAAAGGTTTGACAAAATGCTAATGAGAATAAACAGCTTAGAGAAGAATATAAATGACCTGATGGAGCTGAAAAACACACAACGAGAACTTTGCGAAGAATACACAAGATTCAATAGCCGAATTGACCAAGCAGAAGAAAGGACATCCAAGATTGAAGATCAACTCAATTAAATAAAATGAGAAGGCAAGATTAGAGACAAAAGAGTGAAAAGAAATAAATAAAACCTCCAAGAAATATGGGATTATGTCAAAAAACCTAATCTACATTTGATAGGTGTACCTGAATGAGACAGAGAATGAATAAAAGCTGGAAAAAATTCTTCAGGATATTATCCAGGAGAAATTCCTCAACCTAGCAAGGCAGGCCAATATTGAAGTCCAGGAAATAAAGAAAACCACAAAGATATTCCTCAAGAAGAGAAACCTCAAGGTACAAAATTGTCAGATTCAACAGGGTTGAAATGAAGGAGAAAATGCTAAGGGCAGCCAGAGAGAAAGGTCGGGTTACCCACAAAGGGAAGCCCAACAGACTCACAGCAGATCTCTCATCAGAAACCATACAAGCCGGAATAGGGTGGGGGCCAATATTCAACATCCTTAAAGAAAATAACTTTCAACCTAGAATTTCATATCCAGCCAAACTAAGCTTCATGGATGAAGGAGAAATAAAATCCTTTACAAACAAGCAATTGCTGAGAGATTTTGTCACCACCAGGCCTGCCTTACAAGAATTTCTGAAAGAGGCAGTAAACATAGAAAGGAACAACCTGTACCGGCCACTCCAAAACTGTACCAAATGGTAAAGAGCATTGACACAATGAAGAAACTGCATCAGCTAACTGGCAAAACAACCAGCAAGCATCAAAATGGCAGGATGAAATTCACACATAACAATATTAACCTTAAATGTAAATGGGCTAAATGCTCCAATCAAAAGACACAGACTGGCAAATCAGATAAAAAGTCAAAAC
>CAUYLG010030614.1:0-33384 GCA_963573385.1 Cacajao melanocephalus
ATTCCTGTAATCTCAGCTACTTGGGAGGCTGAGGCAGGAGAATCGCTTGAACCTGGGAGGCAGAGGTTGCAGTGAGCCGAGATCGTGCCATTGCACTCCAACCTGGGCAACAAGATGGAAACTCTGTCTCAAACAAACAAACAAATGCAATGTTACTTGTTTTTTCTCTCTCTCTCTTTTTTTTAATTTTTTTTTTTTTAGAGACAGGTTTTCACCATATTGGCCAGGCTGGTCTCGAACTCCTGACCTCAAGTAATCCACCCACCTTGGCTTCCCAAAGTGCGAGGATTACAGGCATGAGCCACTGTGCCCTGCCTTTTTTTTCTTTTTCTTTTTTTTTTCTTTTTTTATTTTTAACAATGTTACTTGTTACGTTTCAGAATTTCAGACCTGAAGGGACCTTTGCAGTTGTGGTGAGCAGCTTCTATTTCTGTATGATAAAACACTCTTGACAAGGCATGATTGCTCATGCCTGTAATCCCAGCACTTTGAGAGGCCAAGGTGGCAGATCAGCTGAGGTCAGGAGCTCAAGGCAATAGCAAGTTAATGGCAGGACCAGGAATACAAACCATCATCAAGTCCATTTTCTCAGCTGTATAATGAGAGGTGGTCTCTGAAGTTCCTTTAGGTCTAAGAGTCTGGCTCTCTGATCATTATTCAGACAGTGATTTCTGCTTCCCTGTGGTGGATTTAAGTATTAAATTGGCCGGTAGGTTGACTTTTCTGAATATGTAGAGCTGGATTATCTAAAACCTTTCTCATCAGAATGGAATTTAATTAAATCTTGTTAAATCCATTGTATCACGTTAAATCTCAAGTTGCATTCATTAAAATGGTAGTTCTCTGGACTTTTGGATTTCACAGAGCAGCAAAATTTGTAAAAATGTTTAGGCATTAACTTTAGGCACTAAGTTGATTTTATTAAGTAAATATGTATGGTTTTCTTAAACATCTATCCTTTATTATCCTGCTATTATAAAAGACATTTAAACTCCAAAAGAAGACGGCATACAATCTCAAAATACATTAAAGTGACACAATAAATTCCTTTATGAGGCCAGGTGCAGTGGCTCATGCCTGTAATCCCAGCACTTTGGGAGGCCCACGCAGATGGATCACCTGAGGTCAGGAGTTCAAGACCAGCCTGGCCAACATGGTGAATCCCTATCTCTATTAAAAATACAAAAATTAGCCAGGCGTGGTGGAGGGCACCTGTAATCCTAGCTACTCAGGAGTCTGAGGCAGGAGAAACGTTTGAACCCGGGAGGTGGAGGTTGCAGTGAGCTAAGATCTTACTACTGTACTCCAGCCTGGGTGACAAGAGTGAAACTCAATCTCAAAAAAAAAAAAAAAAAAATTACTTTATGAAAAAACTCATTGCATTGTTCTTATTTTTCTTATTTTGTACAAATCAGTAAAATCCTTATCACCCACTGGATCCAGCCTACAGATCAGCCTTAAGAACGTCTGCTTTAATTCACTGACAATGCTCTAAAAGTTCCTACACAAAAGAATGCCTCCCTGCAAGAGATGATGAAGGCAGACCACATATCCAAGCTGGTCAAAAGAAAACAGTGGGGGTCAAAAAGTATGTCTTTAAAGCTGCACTTCCAAAGAACCTCCTGAGAGATTTGTAGTTTCTATTTCTGTATGATAAAACACTCTTGGCAAGGCATGGTGGCTCATGCCTGTAATCCCAGCACTTTGAGAGGCCAAGGTGGACAGATCACCTGAGGTCAGGAGTTTCAGGAGTAGCCTGGCCAATATGGTGAAACCCTGTCTCTACTAAAAATACAAAAAAAAAAAAAAAAAAATTAGCCAGGTGTGGTGGTGCGTGCCTGTAGTCCCAGCTACATGGGAGGCTGAGGGAGGAGAATCGCTTTGAATCTGGAGGGGGAGGTTGCAGTGAGTCGAGATCACGCCACCGTATTCCAGCTTGGGTGATGGAGCAAGACTCCATCTCACACACACACACAAAGAAACACTCTTAAGGCCTAAAATGTACTAAAAGTAAAACAGGAAAACAAAAATGGGGGGAGGGTTCCTTCTGTGAATGCAAACATACTTGACCAGTGAGATGTAGGGGAAAACCTAGATCACTGGTGTAGACTGCCATTATGTGGACTCCTCATACTCACATACAGCAAATGCAGAGAAGGGCACAGAGGGAGGGCGTAATAAACCTGAAGATAAATTGAGAAATTGGAATTCTTGCTTTCATCTAGTCAGTGGCTTTTTGGCAAACTGTCTAATCCCAGTCTGCAGTTTTGAAGAACTCCCTATGACTGTTAGCAACACTCACTCGGATAATGCTGGAACTTCTTTGTAAACAAAGTCCCAGCTTCGACAAACCACATGCTCCTCACAGACATTTATGCACTTTGCTTCATCTGTCTCTTACACTGTCTTTGAGAAAAAATAGAGATGGGGGTCTCACTATGTGCTTAGGCTGAACGCGAACTTCTGGACTCAAGCCCATCCCCAAATTGGGGTTCAGCCCAGGAGGCCACGTGAGTTCTTGGCTTTGCACAGGAAGGAATTCGAGTTAACAGAGTAAAGTGAAAGCAAGTTTCTTTGAGAATTAAAGGAATAAAAGAGTGGCTATGCCATGGAAGAGCAGCCGTGAGACCTGAACGTTGGCTATTTTTACATTTGTTTCTTGCTCATATGCTAAACAAGGGGGGCTTATTCATAAATTTTCCAGGAAAAGGTCAGGGAATTTCCAGAACCAAGCATTGCTCCCCTTTTTAGACCATATACGGTAACTTCCGGATGTTGCCATGCTGTTTGTAACCTGTCATGGCGCTGGTGGGAGTTCCCTTTAGCATGGACAAATCATGGATTATGATTAGTGTATAATGGGCAGTGAGAGGACCAGGCTGCTTTCATCACCACCTTGGTTCTGATGGGTTTTGGCTGGCTCCTTTACCACATCCTGTTTCATCAGTGGGGTCTTTGTGACCTGTGTCTTGGAAAACAAGTCCTGCCAAACTCCCATCACACCCCCACCTCAGCATCCCAATAGCACAGAGTACCCTTGTCTGCATTTGCCATATGTGAGTAGTCACCTGTATTAGTCTATTCCCATGCTGCTATGAAGAAATACCTGAGACTGGGTCATTTATATAAAGGAAAAGGTTTTTACCTTTTGTTTTTGTCTTTTTTTGAGGCACAGTTTCCCTCAGTCGCCCAGGCTGGAGTGCAATGGCACGATCTTGGATCACTGCAACCTCTGCCTCCTGGGTTCAAGCAATTCTCCTGCCTCAGCCTCCCAAGTAGTCTGGATTAAAAGCACCCGCCACCATGCTCAGCTAAGTTAATTTTTTTTGTATTTTTAGTAGAGACAGGGTTTCACCATGTTGGCCAGGCTGGTTTTGAACTCCTGACTTCAAGTGATCCACCTGCCTTGGCCTCCATGCCCAGCCTAAAGGAAAGAAGTTTCATTGACTCACAGTTCCACAGGGCTGGGGACGCCTCATGAAACTTATAGTCATGGCTGAAGGGGAAGCAAACACGTCCTTTTTTATATGGCAGCAGGAAGGAGAAGAATGAGAGTGAGGGGGTGGGTGGGAAGCCCCTTGTAAAACCATCAGATCTTGTGAAGACTCACTATCATGAAAGCAGTGTGAGGGTAACCACCCCCTGACTAAATGATCTCCTACCAGGTCCCTCCCATGACATGTGGGGATTCTGGAAACTACAAATCAAGATGAAATTTGGATGGTGTTGGGATTCACTCAGGGTGGTTGGCAAAATATTAAGGGAAATATTAGGGAAAGTTATAAGATATAGTCTTTTGTTCTTGCTCTTACCTTAGAGCATCAGGTTCTTACCTTAGAGCATTAGGTCATAGAGTAAAGATTGGGGATAATAGAAGTCTCCCCAGTTAAGTCTGTCCCCCACATTTGCCCCACATTCCTTTGTCTCTACTCTAAGATGGCCTTCTAGGGAGAAGGTCAACCAGGGAAATTATCCTTTAATGGTGTTTGCTCTGGAATAGGTACCTAAGCTTTAATCTTGAGAACTACTCTTAATCTTAAGAACTACTCTCTTAACCATGTTAATTATCCACAAGTGTGTTTACTCAAAACCTTTGTTATTAAATCTGTACTGAATAAATGCAAGGAGGAACAGCTAGTGGGGGGTTGGGTAGCTGCGATCGCTCTCTTAGAGCAGCTGACAACCTCCCTAGCCCACTTTTTCACTGTACTCCGTTTCTGAATGTTCTTATTCATCCGTCGTGAAGTCAGGGTTTGCAGGACAGACCCCCGCAGGTGGCGATCAGCATCTCAGGTGGTGACCCCAACGTGACCATCATCACTGGGTGGGGACACAACCAAATCATATCATCACCAGGAAGATAAAGGCATGATTAAAGGGTTGGAGCTTTCGGTTCCACCCCCTGTCTTTCAGCGAAGAAAGAGGGGCTGGAGATTTAGTGAATCACTCATGACCAATGCTTTCATTAATCATGCCTATGTAATGAAGCTCCCATAAACACCCTATACTGGCAGGGTGTGTTGGCTCACACCTGTAATCCTAGCACTTTGGGAGGCTGAGGATCACGAGGTCAAGATCGAGACCATCCTGGCCAACGTGGTGAAACTCCATGTCTACTAAAAATACAAAATTAGCTGGGTGTGGTGGCGCATGCCTGTAGTCCCAGCTACTCAGGAGACTGAGGCAGAATTGCTTGAACCCAGGAAGTGGAGGTTGCAGTGAGCCAGGATCGCGCCACTGCATTCCAGCTTGGCAACAGAGCAAGACTCCGTCTCAAAAAGAAAAAAAAAGAAAAAAAGAAATCCGTAAATGATGGAGATGGGGTCCAGGGAGCTTCCAGGTTGGGGAATGCATCCACAAACCAGGAGGTTGACCCAACCCAGACTTCACAGGGACAAACACGCCTGCATTTGGGACCCTTCCAGAGACCTTTCTCCTGTGTAATCCTCTTCATCTCGTGAGGGATTTGTATCCTTTACAATAAACAAGTAAACATAAGTAAAGTGTGTCCCTGAAATGTCTGAGCTGTTACAGCAAATTATTGAACATGAAGGGGGCTTAGGGGAACTCTCAATTTATAAGCCATGTCAGACGGAAATATGGGTCATTTGGGGACCCATTACTTCTGATCATCATCTGAAGCGGGGAGGCAGTCTTGAACCTGGGAGGTGGAGGTTGCAGTGAGGTGAGATTGCACCACTGCACTCCAGCCTGGGTAGCAAGAACAAAAACTCCGTATAATTAAAAAAAAAAAAAAAATGCTGGCCGGGCATGGTGGCTCATGTCAGTAATCCCACCACTTTTGTCAGGACAAGATGGGAAGATGGAGGTATCGCTTGGGGGTTCGAGACCAACCTAGGCAAAATAGCAAGACCCCATCTCCACAAAGGTAATTTAAAAATTAGCCAGTCATGGTGACACCCACCTGTAGTGTCAGCTACTCAGGAGGCTGAGGTGGAAGCCTCTCTTTTTTTTTTTGAAATGGAGTTTTGCTCATGTCGCCCAGGCTGGAGTGCAATGGTGTGATCTCAGCTCACTACAACCTCTGCCTCCCAGATTCAAGTGATTCTCCTGCCTCAGCCTCCCTAGTAGCTGCAATTATAGGCATGTGCCACCACACCCAGCTAATTTTGTATTTTTAGTAGAGACGGGGTTTCTCCATGTTGTTCAGGCTGGTCTTGAACTCCCAACCTCAGGTGATCTGCCCGCCTTGGCCTCCCAAAGTGCTGGGATTACAAGCGTGAGCCACCGTGCCCGGTCTGAGGTGGGAGGCTCTCTTGAGCCTCAGGACTTCGAGGCTACAGTAAGCTATGATCACACTTGAACTCCAGGCTGGGTGACACAGTGGAACTCTGTCCCTACGAAATTAAAATTTTTTAAAAGAAACACTGTGTGAAGACTGCCAAGCTCAAATAATTTAGTAAAGTTTTTGATACTAAATATAAAACAGGGTCCTTTTAACATTTTGTCAGGGAGCACACTAGTAAGCCTGTGAAACTCTCCGTAGCTCAGCTTCTTAGCCACCATTGTAGGTTTTTACATGAAATTTTCAGACCTTCCTAATTGTACCGTCAGAAGGATGCATAAATTGAGCTAGTCAAATTCAATATTTATATATTGAATAAAAGCTTGGATTTGATCATACTAGCAGATCTTTCTTCCTCATTCATCAAAAATGACAAGCCCAGAAATAGCCCTGGTTGGATATTGATGTTATTGTGCTCATAATTTTGGTTTGAGGATAAATTAAGGCCTTGCACAATCTGTCTCTTTATTATAGCATTGACCATCTTAGCTATATTTTACGGATTCTTCAGATGGCCACAATGAATGGTTTGGTCATGAGATTCTTCCTTGGGAAATGAAGATACAGCTGGAGGTCCTATTAGGCTGAGGACATAAATAAATCAATGTTTTCTAGTTTGCACTGTAGCTCCAACATGTTAAAAGAAGAGGAGGAGGCAGACGAGAAGGAAGGAGGGAAAGAGAGATGGGAGGAAAAAAGAGAAGAAAAAATTCGAATTGGAAAAGAATCCTTAACCAAAAATGTATGTGGATTGGAAAGTATTATGGATAAGTCCTAAGCACAGTTCTTTTTTTTTTGGACAGTTCTTAAAAGCTGGAAATTTGGCATGGCATGGTGGCTCACACCTGTAATCCCAGCACTTCGGGAGGCTGAGGCAGGCAGATCAGCCTGCCAACATGGCAAAACCCCATCTCTATAAAAAGTACAAAAATTGGCCAGGCGTGGTGGCTCACGTCTCTAATCCCAGCACTTTGGGAGGCTGAGGCGGGCGGATCACAAGGTCAGGAGTTCGAGACCAGCCTGGCCAATATGATAAAACCCCATCTCTACTAAACAAATACAAAAGGTAACCGGGCGTGGTGGTGCATGCCTGTAATCCCAGCTACTCAGGAGGCAGAAGCAGAAGAAACACTTGAACCTGGGAGGTGGAGGTTGCAGTAAGCCAAGATTGCACCACTGCACTCTGGCCTGGGCAGCAGAATGAGACACTGTCTCAAACAATAACAACAACAACAAAAGAAACAAAAATTAGCCGGGCATGGTGGTGCACGCCTGTAGTCTCAGCTACTCAGACCGCTGAGGTGGGAGAACCGCTTGAGCCCAGGAGGCGGAGGTTGCAGTGAGCTGAGATCACACCACTGCACTCCAACCTGGATGATAGAGCGAGACTCCATCTCAAAAAAAAAAAAAAAAAAAAAAAAATGTGGAAATTAGCAGGGGCATTCAGAGTGCTCCCTAGACACTATGTGTACCTGATAAAACCAGGAGCCCTGAGGTATTTCTGCCTCTAAGCAAACAGCAAACAATAACTGCTTGGGATGTAGAGGGTTTCTTGCCATCTCTCCTGAACTTGAAGTTATACGCAGAGATCTCATTTCCTCATTTGTTTTTGAAAAACAAAATTGTAGGTGGGCTGAACAAGGCAGAGAGGGAAGTTGATATAAGAAGAAAGACTGTCTAAGATTGTCAACCTAAAGGAAAACCAGAGGCACAAAATATAATTTTAAAGAGTTTCCAGCTGGGTGCAGTGGCTCATGCCTGTAATCCGAGCACTTTGGGTGGCCGAGATGGGGCGGATCACAAGGTCGTGAGTTCGAGACCAGTCTGGTCAATGTGATGAAACCCCGTCTCTACTAAAAAAAAAAAAAAAAGAAAAAAAAAATTAGCTGGGTGTGGTGGCACATGCCTGTAGTTTCAGCTACTCAGGAGGCTGAGGCAGGAGAATTGCTTGAACCCGGGAGGCAGAGGTTGCAGTGAGCCGAGATTGTGCCACTGCACTCCAGCATGGGCGACAGAGTGAGACTCTGTCTTAAAAATAAAAAATTTTCAAAAAAAAGAGTTTCCTTGAGCAGAGATAAGGACAGCTGCCTGGAAGACTCAGACCCAAGTAACCTTCATATGAGCTCTGGTTGGTTTTTTAAAGGCAAAAAGGGGTAAAAAGAGTGGGCTGATAACAAAGTTGTTCATGAAGAATTCTCACTGATTTACAGAAATAACATTGATTGATGACTGGCTATTCATTGTTGAACTATAGGGTATGAGTTATGGTGTCCAGTGTGCAGCGTTGCTCAATTAATCTATAGCTACTTGTGACAGCAGTCAGTCTAGAGTCCACATGACAAGCAGTTTTAAAGCTGAGATCTATCAAACATGAACTTGGCCACAAGCTGACTCTTTCTCTAGGGGTAAATCTTGACCATTTGCTAAAATGGGGAAAACAGATCAGTAATGACAAGAGTGAAGAGAAGACTAGCTAGTGTATGTCCAGCGCTTTGTAAAGTTGCAGAGATTTTTTTCCTAAACCACACATATCCCACACATACACCTGAAAACCTAACACCACAGGTCATACATGAATTACCAGACCATTTTCGAAATAGTTATAACCTGAATGCACAAGCATTGGACAGAACCACATTGAAATCTGAGATCTCTGCAGTTGTATTCCAATGATATTCAAATAAATAATTTGTTGCCAGTTGTGGTGGCACACACCTGTATTCCCAGCACTTTGGGAGGGAAGGTGGGCAGATTACCTGAGGTCAGGAGTTCGAGACCAGCCTGGCCAACATGGAGAAACCCTGTCTCTACTAAAAATACAAAAATTAGCCCGGCATAGTGGCTCACGCCTGTGGTCCCAGCTACTTGGGAGGCTGAGGTAGGGGAGTCACTTGAACACAGGAGGGAGAGGTTGCAGTGAGCTGAGACAGCGCGATTGCACTCCAGCCTGGGTGACAAGAGCAAAACTCTGCATCTGCCTCTTTCAGAGTTTGTGGGATAATGACAATATCTAAAGGCTTTTAAGTAATTGGAATTGTTCTCCTCTTGCTAGGACGGCAATGTGTCTACATGAAAACCATTGTATTAGTTATCTACTGCTACATAACAAATTACACCAAAGCTTAGGGACTTTTTTTTTTTTTTGAGACAGGGTCTCACTTTGTCACGGAGGCTGAAGTGCAATGGTGGGATCTCAGCTCACTGCAGTCTCAACCTACCAAGTTCAAGCGATCGCCTCAGCTCCCCAAGTAGCTGGGACTACAGGTGCATGCCACTGCACTGGGCTAATTTTGTATTTGCAATAGAGACAGGGGATCGCCATGTTGCTCAAGCTGGTCTCAAATTCCTAGGCTCAAGTGATCCACCCACCTTGGCCTCCCAAAGTGCTGGGATTACAGGTGGGAGGTGGGATTAAGGTCTAATATGGTTTGGCTGTGTCCCCACCCAAATCTCATCTCGAATTGTTGTTCCCACAATTCCCACATCTTGGAAGGGACCCAGTGGGATGTAATTTAATCATGGGGGCAGTTATGCTCATGTTGTTCTCGTGATAATGACTGAGTTCTCGCGAGATCTGATGGTTTTATAAAGAGCTATCCTCACCCTTAGCTGTCATTCTTCTCCTTCCTGCCACCATGTGAAAAAAGACATGTTTGCTTCCCCTTATGCCATGATTGTAAGTATTTTGAGGCCTCCTGAGCCCTGTGGAACTGTGAGTCAATGAAACCTCTTTCTTTTATAAATTACCCAGTCTGAGCTGTGTCTTTATTAGCAGCGTGAAAATGGACTAATATACCGTGACAGGCCCCCATGATATTTAAAAAAAATATTTTCCCTAAGACTTCCATTTTATCATCTGCCTCTTTCAGAGTTTGTAGGATAATGACAGTATTTAAAGGCTTTCAAGTAATTAGAAATAGTTTTTGTGAGGCTGACCAAAAGGATGAAGAGGCAGACCCAGGGTCAGGTTTAATACGTTTATTTCAACTTTCCAGGCTGGCTGCCTCACCACAAGCAGTGAAGGCAGCAGCTTGGCTCACAGACTGTGGGGGTTATATAGGAGGTTTGCAGGTGGCTGGGTGCTATTCTAAGAAAAACCGCCTCTTGGTTCTTACGTGCTAACATCCTGCTAAATTGGGTCACTATCCTGGGTTCGAGAGCCGAGTGTAACCACATCCTGGAACCCACGTGCCCTGTTTGCAAGGTGTGAGGCTGTTTTTGCTGTGAGCTTGGCTTAACTGGGGAGAACGGGGAGCGGGTCTATGGGCTTGCCTTGCTGTGACCCTAACAACAGTTTTCTTCTTCTTTTTCTTTTTTTGAAACAGAGTCTAGCTCTGTGGCCCAGGCTAGAGTGCAGTGGCGCAATTGGCTCCCTGTAACCTCTGCCTCCCGCATTTAAGTGACTCTCTTGCCTCAGACTCCCGAGTAGCTGGAATTACGGGTGCCCACCACACACCAAAGTAATTTTTTTGTAATTTTAGTAGAGATGGGGTTTCACTATGTTGACCAGGCTGGCCTCAAACGTCAGGTCTCAGCCTCCCAAAGTGCTGGGATTAGAGGTATTGTAGCAGGAGCAGCCATGGGAAACGGTTCTCTCGAACACCGGATGCAGGAGGAAGAGGGGTTTATTATTATGGCTGGAAGCCTGGGCGATAATTTGTCCAAACCCAGCTCATTTAACAAGGGAAGGTTCTGCCTTTATATAGGCTTATGCTTTAAATGTTACACGTGGAAGAATCTTAGGTTTATAGTGTTAGGAATCACATATGAAAGGGTTCCGGTTTACAGTTTTAGGACTCACATGTGAAAAGGTTTCTGGTTCGATCTTGTTTTAAGTAAAAATAGTGTCTTCCAGAGAGTTTCCCCAAGACCAAGCGTGTTATTTTCAGGCAGGAGATTCAAGAGGCGCCAGCTGGCCTGCTCTCTCTTCTATTGAGATGCACAGTGGATGACAGAGGGGGAGGGAATCCCAGATGCCTGGGTCTCCTTCCTTAGTATGAGCCACCGCATCCAGCCTAGAGTTGTTTCTTGTTACTATGTTGGCAATGCAGCCACGTGAAAACTGCTGTATTGGTTATCTACTGCTCCATATTATACCAGAGCTTAGGAACTTAAAACAACAACAAACACTTACTATCTCACATAGTATCTGTGGGTCAGGACTTTGAGAGCAGTTTAGCTGGGTAGTTCTGCCCCAAGTCTCTCGTAAGGCTGTGGTCAGGATGTCAGTTTGGGTGCAGTCACTCCAGAGGTTTCACTCACGCTGGAGGATCTGCTTCCAAGGTGGCTCGCTCATGTGGTTGGCACGTTAGTGCTAACTGTTGACAGGAAGTCTCCATTCCTCATCACAAGGCCCCCGCAGGGCTGCTTGAGTGTCCTCACAACATGTCTGCTGGCTTCCCACAGAGCAAGTGGTGCAAGACAAGGCAAGGTGGAAACTACAGTGCCTTTTATGACAGCCTCAGAAGTTGCCCACCGTCATTTCCACAATATTCAAATTGAATTCACAGGTTAGCTCTATCTATGGTGGAGAAGACTGCAAAAGGGCATGAAAACCAGAGAAAAGGATCACTGGGGGCCATCTTAGAGGCTGCCTACCACAACCCAGAAGAAGGTTTCATTTTGTTTTCAGCCACAGAGCTTTCACTATCTCAGAAATTCCTAGAATTCAAAGCAGAAGAGGAATTTCAAGCTCAGTTGGTCCAAACAACTAGCTCATATTGAATCACTTCTTTAAAATTGAACCACTTAAAATCTGTACTGATGGCCAAGGGCAGTGGCTCATGCCTGGAATCCCAGCACTTTGGGAGTCTGAGGCCAGTGGATCATGAGGTCAGGAGTTCAAGACCAGCCTGGCCAAGATGGTGAAATCCCATCTCGACTAAAAGTACAAAAATTATCCAGGCGTGGTGGCGGTCACCTGTGATCCCAGGTACTTGGGAGGCTGAGGCAGGGAATTGCTTGAACCTGGAGATGGAGTTTGCAGTGAGCCGAGATCATGCCATTGCTCTCCAGCCTGGGTGACAGAACAAGACTCTGTCTCAAAAAAACAAAAAAAGGAAAAGATCCCTGGCTGGCATGGTGGCTCATGCCTGTAATCCCAGCACTTTGGGAGGCTGAGGCAGGCGGATCATGAGGTCAAGAGATTCAGACCATCCTGGCCAACATGGTGAAACCCCATCTGTATTAAAAATACAAAAATTAGCTGAGCGTGGTGGTGTGTGCCTGTAGTCCCAGCTACTCAGGAGGCTGAGGCAGGAGAATTGCTTGAACCCAGGAGGTGGAGGTTGCAGTGAGCCGAGATTATGCCACTGCACTCCAGCCTGGTGACAGAGTGAGACTCTGTCTCAAAAAACAACAAAAAAGGAAAAGATTCCTGCCTTGGGGAGAAAAAGGAGCACGTAAAAGGTGGGCAGGAGAAGGTCAAAGAGAGAGATTCTGTTCCCTGAAGCCTGCTTCTAAGAACTAAAGTGCCCTAACACTGTAACAAAAAACTGTAATAACAAGGGCTATGGGAATTAGAAGCCAAGAATGGTGGATGAAAACATATATATATATGAAAGACATATGTATATGTTCGGCCAGGTGCGGTGGCTCACGCCTGTAATCCCAGCACTTTGGGAGGCCGAGGTGGGCAGATCACCTGAGGTCAGGAGTTTGAGACCAGCCTGGCCAACATGGAGAAACCCCATCTCCATTAAAAAAAAAAAAAATAGAAAAAATAGAAAATGAAATTAAAAAAGGACATATGTATATGTTTATAACATATATGAAATGCATATATATATGAGACACATATATATATATATGTTTTCATCCATGGTTCTTGGTTTTATATAAAATAACATCACAACATGTATTTTCAAAGATGTGAAGCAACTGAAATTCTCCTACTTTAGGACCATAAATTAATCACTCAATTTTATTTATTTATTTATTTATTTTTAGACAGAATCTCACTTTGTTGCCCAGGCTGGATTGCAATGGTACCATCTCTACTCCCTGCAACCTCTGCCTCCCAAGTTCAAGCAATTCTCTCGCATCAGCCTCCCAAGTAGCTGGGATTATCAGCGTGCACCACCACACCCGGCTAATTTTTGTATTTTTAGTAGAGACGAGGTTTCACCATATTGGCCAGGCTGCTCTTGAACTCCAGACCTCAGGTGATCTGCCCATTTTGGCCTCCCAAAGTACAGGCATTACAGGCGTGAGCCAACACGCCTGGCCTATTTTAACCACTTTAGAGAGCACCAGCAATATCCAGTATAGCTGACAATGTGAATAATATACACCCCAGCAACTCTACTCTTGGTCTGACCTTAAAGCAAAGATCCTCAACCCTGGCTCCATGTTAAAAACGCCTGGGGGAGTTTTGATTTTATTTTTTAAATCTTATGTCTCAGGTCCACTCTCAGAGATTTTTGATTTCCCACAGATGAGGCCCAGAAATGGTCTTTTAAAAGCTCCCTAGACTGTTCTAATGTATACCCTGCCCAAGAGAAAGTCACCCAGACAAGCATTCACCTTGCACCAACTACATAAATAAAATCAAGGGGATTTGAGCACCTAAATGTAAAAAGCAAATCTTTAAAATACTTTTCAAAATTAGATGACTATTTTATGACCTTGGAATACAAAAAGATGTCATCAGGGCAAGGCACGGTGGCTCACATCTGTAATCCCAGCACTTTGAGAGGCCAAGGCAGGAGGATTGCTTGTGCCCAGGTGTTTGAGGCCAACCTGGGCAACATAGAAAGACCCTGTCTCTATTTTTTTTTTCAATAAATTTTTAAAGTTAAAAAAAAAAAAAAAAGGCCAGGTGTAGTGGCTAACCCCTGTAATCCCAGCACTTTGACGGGGCAGATCACCTTAGGTCAGAAGTTCAAGACCAGCCTGGCAAATATGGCGAAACTCTGTCTCTACTAAAAATACAAAAAATTAGCTGGTGTGGTGGTGGGCACCTGTAATCCCAACTACTCCGGAGGCTGAGGCACGAGAATCGCTTGAACCTGGGAGACAAAGATTGCAGTGAGCTGAGATCGTGCCACTGCAGCACTCCAGCCTGGGAGACACAGTGAGACTTCATCTCAAAAAAAAAAAAAATAATAAGAAAAAGAAATATATATATATGCGTAGTTATACAAGGAATTTTTCAGTGGTAAAGATGAATCAACTAGAAATATATGTACCAACATGAATACTTCTTTTTTCTTCTTCTTTTTTAGACAGAGTCTTGCTCTGTTGTCAGGCTGGAGTATAATGGCACAATCTCGGGAATAATTCTTAAACAAAATGTTGATCAATAAATGCAATAGAGAGCCAGGTGCAGTGGCTCACACCTGTAATCTCAGCACTTTGGGACACCAAGGTGGGCAGATTATTTGAGGTCGGGAGTTCAAGACCAGCCTGGCCAACATGTGAAACCCCATCTCTACTAAAAATACAAAAATTAGCCTGGTGGGGCACGCGCCTGTAGTCCCAGCAACTCAGGAAGCAGAGGGAGGAGAATCACTTGAACCCGGAGGCAGAGGTTGCAGTGAGCCAAGATCATGCCACTGCACTCTAGACTGGGCGACACAGCGAGAGACTCCGTCTCAAAAAAAAAAAAAAAAAAAAAAAAGCAAGACCTTCGGAATAATACATTGTGACGACAATTTTTTAAAACTGAAGCACAAATCAATACTATATATGTTTATGGATACATATGTAGGTTTTACAATTATGAAAACACACATGGGTCTGAAAAACATCCTGAATTTTATTTTTACCTCCAAGAAAAAAGGGGGAAGCATGTAAAAATTAAACTCCAGTGTCTTTTGGAGGCATGATCCTCTAGAGTTAAGTTTTACATTTTTTTCATTATTTCAAATGGTATTTTAAGACGTACAAATAAAGTACAGATGATACAACAGACTTAGCTGATATTTATGACTCAGCAGAACACCTAAAATATTATGGGCTTATTGGAAGCCCTGATCTAATTTTCCTTTCTCCTTGACCGGATTATCCTGCCTCTGTGAAGTGTCACTTTAAAGAGAAGGCGGATGAGCTTGCAGAGAGATACCAAGGAACAGTCACTACCTCACTGTAAATAATAAAAACTGTTTACTTTCGATGTGTAATAAACCCTACATGACCATTTGGAGGCGCCAGAGTACAGCACAGGCTGGCCGAGCCTGCGTTCTCCTTGGAGAATGCAACAGCCGGTTCACCTGCTCCACGCTGGTTAATAATCAAAGTACCATTGTGTGGGGCCTATCTTCCTACTGGACCTCACAACCCACCCACTCCACAAGTCTATCTCCACAGTTATGAGCTATGTGCTTCACATCACAGTACAGCACTTAGAAGCAGACAATAAAGTTTATTCTGGCTGGGCGCGGTGGTCACGCCTATAATCCCAGCACTTTGGGAGGCTCAGGTGGGTGGATCACCTGAGCTCAGGAGTTCGAGACCAGCCTGGCCAACATGGTGAAACCCCGTCTCTACGAAAAATACAAAATCAGCTGGGTGTGGTGGCTCATGCCTGTAATCCCAGCTACTCCGGAGGCTGAGGCGGGAGAATCGCTGGAACCCAGGAGACAGAGGTTGCAGTGAGCTGAGATCGAGCCACTGCACTCCAGCTTGGGTAACAGAGTGATACTCCCTCTCAAAAAAAAAAAAAAAAAAAGTTTATTCTTAGGTTAACCTGCCTGTGCGTACAGCCAATCCCTCCTGTATGTGAGTGATGCATCTGGATGATACCTAAGGAGAAACGGAAATATCTAAGGTGTGGTCCTTACTCCCAAGGGGCTTACAGCAGAACGAAGACTCAGAAGCATGCACACCCACAACCACAACACAGCCACTGGCATATACAGCAGGAAAGACACCGAGTTTAATGGAGCAGAGAAAGGGGGCATCATCTGCAGGCACAGCTCCATGAAGAAGATAGCATTTGGCCTGGGAGCTCTGAGCCTTCATATAATGGTTAAGCTTTCAGCTGGAAGAAATCCCATGTGGAGAAACAAAAAGCTATTAGATGGCAATGGTTTTGGATTCACAAAACCTACCTGAGTGAACCTGGGTAAGTTGCATCCCCTTCTTGATCTCAGGAAGGGATTTGCAGAGCTGGCAGTCACAGGCACAGGTGGGCAGATGGCTTGAGCTCCGGAGTTCAAGGCCAGCCTGGGCTACATGGTGAAACCTTGTCTCTACAATCTTTATAGAAGTTTTCCTTTCTAGGTACAAATTAATACATGTTAATTTTAAAATAAAAATTAGAAACTCTAAGAAAATATAAAGAAGAAAATTAAATTACACCTAGTCCTGAAGAGGCACAGTGGCTTATGCCTGCAATCCCAGCACTTAGGGAGGCCAAAGCGGGAGGACCAATTAAGGCCAGGAGTTCAAGACCAGCCTGGGCAACACAGTAAGACTCCCTCTCCTCAAAAAATAAAAAAATTAGCCAGGTGTGGTGGTGTGATGCCTATAGTCCTAGGTACGGGGGAGGCTGAGGTGAGAGAATCACTTGAGTCCAGGAGTTTGAGGTTATAAATGAGCTATGATTATGCCACTGCACTCCAGCCTGGGCAACAGAGCACGATTCTGTCTCAAAATTATATATATATCTATATATACATATGCTTAATCTTTTCACTTATAAATATTTTCTTCTATTTTTTTCTATCTGCTCCTCCAATTTAATGTACCAAATGAGACTATACATTTTATATCCTATCATTTAACTTAACATTATATCATGACCACTTTCTCAAATTAATGCATATAATTTTGTCTGGTTTTGCTTTCTTTTTGATCAAAGATGTACATGGACATAATCTAAAAATCAGTAATTCAAGCCTCTCTTCTATCCTGCTCCCCAGATCAAAACTTGAAATATTTTAGTCAATTCCATTGGGATTTACTTTAATATCTTAAAATAACATACTGTACTCATATTCTACTTACCAGTACAAGACCATCAGACATCACCTACTGACTCTGGAAATGGGAATTTAGCCCTCTCCCCACCCCATCACTCAGCCCCACCTTGCCCTGTTCACAGGTCACTAGGCTTACTTTTTCTTTCCTGTGCAACTTTTCATTTTTCCTATATTCAATGCTGGTCTTATTTTTTATTTGTTTGCTTTGTTTTCTCTGTACCTATCTCTGTTTTTTTTCCCCAATATTTCCTGAAGGTGTGAGACTCCATTCTGTATATTTAAGCACATTAGGCATTTTACCGTGGCCGCTGGCCATGAGCCGTGGCTCATGCCTGTAATCTCAGCACTTTGAGAAGTACAGGCAGTCAACGGCTTGAGCTCAGGAGTTTGAGACTCGCCTAGGCTACGTGGTGAAACCTCATCGCTACAAGAAATACAAAAAAATTAGCTGCAGGGTATGGTGGTGTGCAGCTGCAGTCCCAATTACTCAGGAGATTGAGGCAAGAGGGTTGCTTGAGCCTGGGGATAGAGGCTGCAGTGAGCCATGTTGGCACTGCTGCAATCTAGCCTGTGTGACAAAGCAACAAAGTGAGACCCTGTCTCAAAAAGAAAAAAAAAAAAAAAGAAAGATGCACTTTGGGCTGCGCACAGTGGTTCACGCCTATAATTCCAGCACTTTGGGAGCCCAAGGCAGGCAGATCACAAGGTCAAGAGATCAAGACCATCCTGGCCAACATGGTGAAACCCCATGTCTACTAAAACAAGAAATACGAAAATTAGCTGAGCGTGGTGGTGTGCACCTGTAGTCCCAGCTACTCGGGAGGCTAAGGCAGGAGAATCGCTTGAACTCAGGAGGTGGAGGTTGCAGTGAGCCGAGATTGCACCACTGCTCTCCAGCCTGGCGACAGAGCAAGACTCCATCTCTCTCAAAAAAAAAAAAAAAAAAAAAGAGAGAGAGAGAAAGAAAGAAAATGAAAAAAAGAAAAGTGCACTTTACCAATATCATCTTCGTAGGCCATTTTTCCCAGGACCTTCTGACTGGCTCCCAAATGGACAGGTTACTGCCATCCTGGGACCTCCCTGCACCAGCACCTTGAGGACTTCCTTTTCTTCACTCGTGTTGAGCCCTAGATTCCTGGATCTCATAGCTTTCTCTTTCTTGGTTTACTCCTTCATTTTTATGGAACACATCCTCTAGAAGCTTTCTGGAAGTGGATGCTTGGTAGCAAAAATTTTTGAAAGCTTTTCATTTCTTTTAGTGGCTTTTGTTCTGCTTATGTTTGATGGATGATCTGGTTCGGAATTGATTTCTAGATGGGAAATCATTTTCCCACAAATCTTTTCAAGGCATTGCTCCATTGTCCTCCAGCTCCTGTTTTTTCTTCCTTTCTTTCTTTCTTTCTTTCTTTCTTTCTTTCTTTCTTTCTTTCTTTCTTTCTTTTTCTTTCTTTCTTTCTTTCCTTCTTTCTTTCCTTCTTTCCTTCCTTCCTTCCTTCTTTCCTTCTTTCTTTCTTTTCTTCTCTTCTCTTCTCTTCTTTCTCTTCTCTTCTCTTCTCTTCTCTTTTCTTCTTTTCTTTTCTTTTCCTTTCTTTCTTGACGGAATCTTACTATATATTACTTTCTCTATGCAGAGCTCTGCAGTCAGCCCTCCTAGGATTTCAGCTGGAAACATCAGGTGCTGTTTGTCTATCCTTCAGTCGACCTTTCCTTTCGGTAACTGATTTCTCCCTGTGGACCAGAGGGAGCAAAGCTTTAGGTTAGTGTCAAAAGGATTTTTAACCCTTACTCCACTCAGAACCATCTTGTGCGTGTGCATGGAGGCAGCAGGAAGCATAGTGTCAGGGCCTCGGTCTTCACCAAGGTCAAGACGAAATTGATCGTCGGCACCATGCCAGGATTTCTCCTAGGTTCTGCTGAGGCAAAAGCAAAGGGAAAATAAAATATGCCGTTATGTTCCCCAACCCCAGGAGCCAACTGAGAACAATCGAAGGACATCGCAGCTCCCATCAGAGGTGGTCTTTACGGACAAGAGTCCTGGCTCCCAAGAAACTTTGCACACTTGGCCGGCGCAATGGCTCATGCCTGTAAACCTAGCACTTTGGGAGGCTGAGGCAGGCCGATCACCTGAGGTCGGGAGTTCAGGACCAGCCTGACCAACATGGTGAAACCCCGTGTCTACTAAAAATACAAAAATTAGCCCGGCGTAGTGGCAGACGCCTATAATCTCAGCTACTCAGGAGGCTGAGGCAGGAGAATCGCTTGAACCAGGGAGGCAGAGTTTGCAGTGAGCCAAGATGACACCATTGCACTCCAGCCTGGGCAACAGAGTGAGACTCTGTCTCAGAAAAAAAAAAAAAGTCCATTTCCTAAACATTGGGAATATCACATGTAGTGAATTGAATGGTGGTCTCCAACAAAAATGTCCATCCCCCAGAATCTGTAAATCTGCCCTTATTTGGAAAAACAGTCTCTCCAGATACAATTAACTTGTCCTGGATTAACCTGGGGGCCCTCCTGAAGAGGAGAAGACACAGACACCAAGGAGAAGGCCACATGAAGACAAGAGGGGGTGATTGGAGCAATGCTCCCACAAGTCAAGGAATGCCTGAGGCCACCAGAGTCTAAGAAGGCAAGGCGAGACCCTCCCCTGGAGCTGCAGGCAGGCGTATGACCTTGCCCCACACCTTGATTTGCAACTCTGGGCTTCAACAGTCTCTATTGCTTTAGGCCACCACCACTGTGGTACTTTCGCCACTGCACTCCAGCCTGGGCAACAGAGTGATACTCTGTCTCAAAAAAAAAAAAAAAAAAGGCCAAGCACGGTGGCTCACGCCTGTAATCCCAGCACTTGGGGAGGCTGAGGCAGGGGGGATCATGAGGTCAAGAGTTCGAGACCAGTGTGGCCAACATGGTGAAACCCATCTCTACTAAAAATACAGAAATTAGCCAGGCACGTGGCGTGCACCTGTAATCCCAGCTACTCAGGAGGCTGAGGCAGGAGAATCGCTTGAATCCGGGAGGCAGAGGTTGCAGTGAGCCAAGACCAAGCCATTGCACTGAGGCCTGAGCTCTGTCTCAAAAAAAAAATCTTTTATTTTCTTTTCTGTTTTTGTTTTTTTGAGACAGGCTTTCACTCTGTCACCCAGGCTGGAGTGCAGTGGCAAAATCTCAGCTCACTGCAATCTCTACCTCCCAGATTCAAGAGATCCTCCTGCCTCAGCTTCCCAAGTAGCTGCGACTATAGGCATGCACCACTACGGCCTCAGAAAACAGAATCTCTCTCCCTGACCTTCTCCTGCCCTCCTTTTACTTGCTCGTTTTTCTCCCCAAGGCAGGAATCTTTTCTCTACTAATTTTTTTAGTAGAGACAGGGTTTCACCATGTTGGTCAGGCTGGTCTCGAACTCCTGACCTCATGATCTACCTGCCTCAGTCTCCCAAAGTGCTGGGACTACAGGTGTGAGCCACCGCACCTGGCCCCCCATACCTCTCTTTATCTTTTCCTGCCTTTTTGTCTAGGAACTGGCCATAAAGAAATTCCCAGGCCTACTTTGCCTAATCGTAGGTTACAAGATAACCATTCCAGACAAGATCCTGACCCCATACCATGGAGGAAGGACTACAGCCCAGAGAGGCCAAGAAGAATCTAGACAGGCAGGCCTTGCTGGCATTCCCAAGTCAGTCCATTAGCCTTTGATCATTCCCTTTTGTTCAATCACATTTTTGCATGGCTGTCCATGCTTCAATCATGTCTAACCAATGAAGTCTCCATAAAAAGCCCAGGAGGTTGGAGTATGAAGAGCTTCCAGACAGCTGAACATATGAAGGTTCTTGGAGAGTGATTTGCCCGAGGAGGGCATGGACGCTCCATTTTCCTCCCCCTTACCTCTTTTTCTTCTTTGTTTTTTTTTTGAGATGGAGTCTTGCTCTGTCACCCAGGCTGGAGTGCAGTGGCACGATCTCGGCTCACTGCAACCTCCGTCCCCCAAGTTCAAGCAATTCTTTTGCTTCAGTCTCCCGAGTAGTTGGGACTACAGGTGCACACTACCATGCCCGGCTAATTTTTGTATTTTTTTAGTAGTGATGGGGTTTCACCATATTGGCCAGAATGGTCTCGAACTCCTGACTTTGTGATCTGCCCGCCTCAGCCTACCAAAGGGCTAGCATTACAGGCGTGAGCCACCGCACCCAGCCTCCCCATACCTCTCTTTATGCACCTCTTCATCCATATCCTTCATCATCTCCTCTACAATAAACTGGTAAACATCAGTGTTTCCCTGAATCCTCTAAGTTGCTCTAGAAAATTAACTGAGCCTAAACAGGGGGCCATAGGAAGCTTTGAAGCTGTTTAGTCAACAGTTCCAGAGGCACGGACTCGCAACTGGCATCTAAAGGGAGGAAGGCAGTCCTGAGGGACTGAGCCCTAAGCCTTAGTCCGATGCTATGTCAGGGTAGGTAGTGTCAGAATTAAATTGGAGGACACCCAGCTGGTGTCCATGGCAGAATTAATGGCTTGCTTGGCGTGTGGGGAAAAACCCCACATATTTGGTCACAGAAGTCTTCTGTTTTGATTGTGCGGTGTGAGAGCAGAGGAAAAACAGTTGCTTTTGGACAAATCAGACTGTGCTCTGGCCTTGGGGACATGCAGTGAGGAGGGAATCAGCACGTGGGGGGTTAGGAAACAGCCACGTTAGGGAACAGTGGGTGCCTGTCTTTTCGGAAGGCCACGCCTGTTTTTCTTTCCTTTTTAACTGTGGGTTTTTCCACCTTATCTTTCCTGTGCAGGCTTCTCTGGGGATCTTCGTGCTCCCTTGCAATAAGATTCTTGCCTTGTTGAAGAGAAGGGACTCTGTAAATGTTCCGTGGGATTTAGGATCCCTCCCCAGAGAAGGCAATGGGAGTCCTCCCTGCTCCTACCTCTGCCTGATTCGGGATGAGAGTAGAAACAGACCGACTTTTCTGCAGCGGGCCAGGAAGGACCCGAGTGGCCAAGTGGACACCACCATGGGGGAGGCCTCTCTGGTTTCCATTCATTTCTCTCCTCTTTTTTTAAAATGCATTTTCCCCTTTCTTTTTCCAAATGAAGAAAGTGTGAAGATAAAAAGAGAAAAATAGCAGAGAGAGAAAGGAAGGTGGCGCTTATACGATAAAAATGTAAGGCTTACCTGATGATCAGGTAAAAAGTCCATACGTGAAATTTTGGAGAGAAGTTTTCTCCAAGTCATGCAAGGAAGATCTGTTCAGCAAGCAAATTGGGGCTGCTAATGCCTTCTAGAGAGTTAATAATAAGGCCAGGTGCAGTGGCTCACACCTGTAATCCCAGCACTTTGGGAAGCTGAGGCAGGCAGATCATCTGTGAGGAGTTTGAAAGCAGCCTGACCAACATAGTGAAACCCTGTCTCTATGGCTGGGCATGATGGCTCACACCTGTAATCCTAGCACTTTGGGAGGCCGAGGCAGGCGGATTGCCTGAGTTCAGGAGTTCAAGACCAGCCTGGGCAACACGGTGAAACCCCATCTCTACTAAAATACAAAAAATTAGCCAGGTGTGGTGGCATGCGCCTGTAGTCCCAGCTACTCAGGAGGCTGAGGCAGGAGAATCGCCTGAACCGGGGAGGTGGAGGTTGCAAGTTGCAATGAGCCAAGATTGTGCCACTGCACTCCAGCCTGGGTGACAGGGTGAGACTCCATCTCAGAAAAAAAATTAGGCAGGCATGGTGGCTCATGCCTGTAATCCCAGCACTTTGGGAGTTCAAGGCGGGAGGATCACTTGAGCCCAGGAGTTCAAGGTTGAGCCCAGTGAGCCAAGATCGTGCCACTGCACTCCAGCCTGGGAGACAGAGTGAGACTCTTGTCTCAAAAAAAGGAAGTTAAGACTGAGGTTGGACTCCTTCTTCAGGGATAGATTTTCTTAAACTCGGGCTATGGGGATGGAAGGTAGCCACTGAAGATGAAGGACTTGAAAGAAAAAGGTTTTCCACCTGCCCCCGAAGGTACAATCTCAGAAGTAAAAAGGAAATACGTGTACTTAGAGTCACACAGACACACATATATACACACATGCATACTTTGCCTTAGAATAACTCTGTCCAGGCCTTGACTTAGGTTCTAAATGGGTTAGGATTGTGACAAAGGCAGGATGGGAGAGCAGACAGGTGGCCTTTGTGTGTCGACACTGGAACTAAACCCAAGGGACACTTTTTTTTTCTTTTCTTCTTTTAAAAGACACAGTCTCGCTGTGTCACCCAGGCTGGAGTGCAGTGGTGCCATCATGGCTCACTGTAGCCTAAGGGTTACAGTTCAGTGACCTCTCATTACTGCCACATCTATTTTTCCCCTTCACTGGATTTATATGGGTTTGTTTCCTTAAGAAAGAGGAGAGATATTTTAGTAAAATGATCAAATACACGGGCTCAGATGGCCCCTCCATGTTTACTGGCTGTATGGCATAAAATACCTTCGTCAGTGCCTAAAATTAGGCATGCCTGTTTCTTGATGCATAATTTAAAACACATGCCTTTAAACATTTATCCTAATAAGCTGAACTGTGTGTCTGCTTTCCTTCTTCCTGCATGACTTCTCTTCTTTTCTATTTGCTTTGCTTTTTGAACATGTTTCACAGAAATAAGTCGGTTGAGATGAGGTCGTTAATTTACTGGAGCCAGACATGGCTCAGGCTTCCCTAGGAAGAGGGAGGGAGGGGAAGGTGTTTAGTTCATACCAAGAAAGCACTGGATGAAATCATCTTCAAACATGTCCTGCTTCCCCGGGACTGTTTTGAGGTTCAAATATAAGACAAAATTCTTCAAATCCCTTTGACAGTGAAAGCCAGGGCCAAGGGCTAGTGATGTTTTTGTGTATTTCATTTGTACAAAACAAAAGTGGAGCCGGGTACAATGGCTCATGCCTGTAATCCCAGCACTTTGGGAGGCCGAGGCGGATGGATCACTAGGTCAAGGGATCGAGACCATCCTGGCCAACATGGTGAAACCCTGTCTCTACTAAAAAAAAAATACAAAAATTAGCTGGGCGTGGTGGCACGTGCCTGTAGTCCCAGCTACTCGGGAGGCTGAGGCAGGAGAATTGCTTGAACCCGGGAGGCGGAGGTTGCAGTGAGCTGAGATTGCACATTGCACTCCAGCCTGGGCAACAAGAGCGAAACTCCATCTCAAAACTAAAAAAAAATGAACTAATAAACAAAACAGAAGTGGAGGAAACAGCTCATCCTCACACCCTGTTGGAGGTATTGCTGGGACTAGAACCTGGGCCCCGAGCCCCAGCCTGGGGTAAAGTACATCTGGCTATGTGCCGAACTGTATCACATGTCTTGAAACTCACTCACTTAAAAGCAGTTTAAACTATTGTCTGGAAGAAGGAGTCCCTGCTGCCATCCACATCACTATTGAGGGAAACACATCTGCTAATCCAAGCGTGGCTGGTCGGGGTAGTTGGAGGCTGGGGGCCGAAGTGGGCAAGGGAGACGGTGAAAGTCTGGATCTGCAAGTAACAGAGCAGAGGGGACCAACCTGAGAAATTGTATTCCTTTACCTTTTGTTAAATTTAATTTTCAATTTTGGAAACATTCAGACTCATACATGAGGAGAGGGAATTGTATAATGAACCTCCATGCCCCGAGCACCCCTTGTCTGCAGTTATCAACATTTATCATTTGGGAAGTTGTAAGAGGTGAGATTGAGAAAGTTCAGTGATGGATTAGATAGTAGGGAGCAGGGGAGGAAGACGGAGAAGGGAGCATGAAAGAGAAGGAATAGGCCTGTCATCCCAGCACTTTGGGAGGCTGAGGCAGGCAGATCACAAGGTCAGGAGTTTGAGACAAGCCTGGCCAATATGGTGAAACCTGGCTCTACTGAAAATACAAAAATTAGCCGGACGTGGTGGTGCATGCCTGTAGTCCCAGCTACTCAGGAGGCTGAGGCAGAAGAATCGCTTGAACCCAGGAGACAGAGTTTGCAGTGAGCTGAGATCTCGCCTCTGTATTCCTGGCTGGATAACAGAACAAGATTCCATCTCAAAAAGAAAAAAAGAGAGAGAGAGAAGGAAGAATCCGAGGTATGGCCCTGATCTCTGGCCTGGATCCAGTAGAGAAAGGAAGAAGTCCAGCTAGTCTGGAGGATGGCAATGAGCTGGGTGAGCAGAGGCTCTCTGGAGTGTGGAGGCTGTGCTGTTTGCACCCTCCACCTTTCTTCTTTTTTTTTTTTTTGAGACAGTGTCTTGCTGTCACCAGGCTGGAGTGGAGTGGCGTGATCTCGGCTCACTGCAACCTCCAACTCCCAGGTTCAAGCGATTCTCCTGCCTCAGCCTCCTGAGTAGCTGGGATTACAGGCACGCACCACCGCACGCAGCTAATTTTTGTATTTTTAGTAGAGATGGGGTTTCACCATGTTGGCCAGGATGGTCTCGATCTGCTGACCTGGTGATCCACCCACCTCAGCCTCCCAAAGTGCTGGAATTACAGGTGTGAGCCAAGGAGCCCAGCCCACCCTTCCATTCTTTACACTGATATTTACTAAATGAATAAGCAAATGACCCCCGGGTAGTGGGACCTCCAAGGGCTCTCAGAGCCTCCTACGGCACTGGCCAGGCCTGAGGGCTGAGCTGGGGGTTGGCTGCACATCCAAAATTCCCTTTTGGTTGGCTTTGCCCTTTTAGGATCTCTGAAAATGAAAAATAACCACCCAGCTCTTTTCCCCAAAAATGAGAAATTTAGCATATATACAGGAGGATACAAGCGAGTGTTCTGGAAGGAGACCTGGGCAACGTAACATCGAGGCTGCTGGGTCAGCCTTGTGGGGTGCTACCTGGCCTCTGCCCTGGGGCCTCTTTGAGGGACACAGGAATAAAGCACCACCTTCCAGTCACCCACATTATCTCACCACTGTGCATTTCTAGGACTAGGTTGGGGTGAATAGCGTAGGAAATGGGAGGTGTTCCAGCAAGCCGGGGGACTCTGAGGCAGGTTATGCTGACCCAGCTAAGGAGAGACTGGGATGAGGAGCCAGCCTCTTCTGCACATTCCCGGCAAGGAACTGCCTGTCTTAGAAGCGCACGGTGACACTGATTGGTCTCCTTGGATACAGGGAGTTTTCTGCTTCTCCTACACTATTTGTAACCAGGGATGTTGCAATCCTGGTTGGCTGATCTTAATAATTTTAAAGCAACTCTTTCTTATCTTCCTTATTGCTATCTAGTGCAATTATGGGCAACACCAAGGTGCTCTTTGAGCCTGTTTTTGTTGTTGTTGTTGTTGTTGTTTTGAGACCTAGTGTCACTCTGTCGCCCAGGCTGGAGTGCAGTGGTATGATCTCCGTTTATTGCAACCTCCTCCTCCCAGGATCAAGTCATTCTCCTGCCTTAACCCCCTGAGAAGCTGGGAGTACAGGGGCATACCGCCAAGCCCAGCTAATTTGTGTGTGTGTGTGTGTGTGTTTAGTAGAGACGGGATTTCACCAGTGTTAGCCAAGATGGTCTCTATGTCCTGACCTCGAGATCAGCACGCCTCAGCCAAAGTGATGGGATTATAGGCGTGAGCCACCTCGCTGGCAGGAGCCTGCTTTTATTACTGCTTTGGGTGTGAATAACTCTGAGATACAGACCTGAGTCACTTAATGTGTTTCAATTACCCAAGAAGCCCTTTGGCATTCTGGCATTCTATTGTATTCTTTGCTTTGCCTTCTAGCCAAAAAAACAAAACAAATTTTTCCTGTCTAATTAACTGCTGCCAGCCTTCTAGATCCACCTCTCTGATTATCAAAGAAGCCTCTACACAGTAATCTGATCAATTTGTACCCAGAGTCTTTAAGAAGTGCTGACATTGTTGATTGGCATTGAGGACTAAGCTCTGATTTTTTTATCTTGCCAAAATTCCCACCTAAGGGGTCTGAGGAGTCATGCCCTACAAACCATAAATTCTCATCAGATGGGTTTTGTTTGACCCTGTATATCATGACTTATTTTCCAATCTGACTCTGGCACAACAAGGAAGAAATTCAAAATGTTGCTGGGTGCAGTGGCTCACACCTGTAATCCCAGCACTTTGGGAGGCTGAGGCGGGGGTGGATCACAAGGTTAGGGGTTTGAGACCAGCCTGGCAACATGGTGAAACCCTGTCTCCACTAAAAATACAAAAAATTAGCCAGGCGTAATGGCAGATGCCTGGAATCCCAGCTACTCAGGAGGCTGAGGCAGGAGAGTCGCTTGAACCCAGGAGGCAGAGGTTGCAGTGAGCCGAGATTGCACCACTGCACTCCAGCCCAGGTGACAGAGAGAGACTTCATCCTCCTCTTCTGCCTTTATTCCATCCTCCTCTTCTCCCTTTATTCCAAACTAGCTGGATAGCTTGACCTTTTTTTAATGAGTTAATTTGTATTGCAGTTTCTCCGGAGAACAGATGGGAGCGGAGCCAAGGGGTACCAGCAGTGCCTTCTGTCCCATATCTTGGGGCAGAGGCGGTTGTAACAACTGCTAACAGTTAATGGTAATTAACGTTGCAGGAGGAGTGATAAGAGAGACTCACCCTTAGTTAAGCCATGGCAAGGTGTGTTCTAGCTCCAGCCCTGGGCACCTCCAGCTCGCTCCCCATGGTACAGCGTGGGTGCTACTATTGCTGCAATCACTCCAACTCACCCCCACCTGCCTTTACTCTTTTGAGGATGTCACATACACCATGCATTCCAGTTTAGGCTCACACACTCTAGTGACCTGTATCTTTCCTGGTGACCCAGCTGGCAGGTGCATCCACTCAGCCCTGCTTCCTAATCGCCACAGGCAGAACCGTCTCTGCCCTGCCAGTCTCCCAGGTGGTTGCCAGATAACAGATTCAGTTCCACATTCTCTCCTTCGACCCTCCACTCAATGGCCTGTGGTCAGCTGAACTGCAAAGATAAGACTCAAAGATACAGTTATCTAAAGTTCAGTGAGAAAATTGTTCTGGCCAGGCATGGTGGCTCATGCCTATAATCCCAGCACTTTGGGAGGCTGAGGGTGGTGGATCACCTGCGATCAGGAGTTTGAGACCAGCCTCGCCAACATGGCAAAACCCCATCTCTACTAAAAATACAAATATTAGCCAGGCATGGTGGTGGGTGCCGGTAATCCCAGCTACTCGAGAGACTGAGGCACAAGAATTGCTTGAACCCAGGAGGCAGAGGTTACAGTGAGCCAAGATCACATCAGTACACTCCAGCCTGGGCAACAGAGCAAGACTCTGTCTAAACTAAAATAAAATATATTTCCTTTAAAAAAAAAAAAACAGATTTGAGGCATGTGTCACATTTTATCCTTAAGTCATGTGAAGTGGGGCCACCTAATTGTCTACTGAAAAAGTCTGGGGGCTTGGGAGTGGGGTCAGCTGGGGCAGAATATTTGAACTGTGTTGACTGGGTAAGGGGAGAGCAGGCTGCAGAAAAGGGGTACAGGATGTGCAAGGGGATAAGGGTGGGGATGGCTCAGAGACTTGCTCAGGTGCAGGGTGGCTGGAGCTGTGGGTGTCCCCGTCATGAGACTCCTCCAGGAGCTTTCTGCCTCCCCTCTTGTCCCCCTAAGATTCATTCTCACTTTTATTTTATTTTTATCATTATAATAATTACTATTTTTGAGACAGTCTTGCTCTGTCACCCAGGCTGGAGTGCAATGGCGCAATCTCAACTCATTGCAACCCCTGCCTCCTGGTTTCAAGCAATTCTCCTGCCTTAGCCTCCCAAGTAGCTGGAAATACAGGTACCTTTCACCACACCCAACTATTTCTTTTTTTTTATTTTATTTTTTTGATTTTTAGTAGAGACAGAGTTTCGCCATGTTGGCCAGCCTGGTCTCGAACTCCTGACCTCAAGTGATCCACTCATCTTAGCCTTGCAAAGTGCTGGGATTACAGGTGTGAGCCACCTCCCCCAGCACAAAGTGATCCTTTTAAAACATAACTCATTTATCTCCATCCTGCTTCACCCACTAAACTGGTTTTCGATTACAGGTGTATTAAAATCCAAGCTCCCCATCTAGCCTCAATGCCATTGTGAACCGTCTCTGACCTGTCTGGTACCACCCTCCCTGACCTACTCTAATGGGCACCCTGCTGGACAGTAGTGCCTGTCACTACCATCTGAAATGAATGGGGATGACATTGCAGAGGTTCAGGTCCCATGGCAACCACAGGAATGTCATTTTCCCAAGGAAACTGGTACCCACAGATTCATTTGCTTGAGAAGATGAAATTTACATTTTCCATATGCTGAATTTAAGATGGGCATCACCCAGTGAGGCAAAAGACGTGCAAACCATCACACTCCTGGAGAAATGTTTGTCACACACACCCAGGAGCAGAAAGCAGAGGTCGGCACACCACGGCCCATGGGCCGAAGCCAGCCCCTACAACCTGTTTTTGTACAGCCTGCAAGCTAAGAACAATTTTTACATTTTAAAATGTTTTTTATGGCTGGGCGCAGTGGCTCACACCTGTAATCCCAGCACTTTGGGAGGCCAAGGCAGGTGAATCATGAGGTCAGGAGTTCAAGACCAGCCTGGACAAGATAGTAAAAACCTGTCTCTACTAAAAATACAAAAATTAGCTGGGTGTGGTGGTGGGCGCCTATAATCTCAGCTACTCGGGAGGTTGAGGCAGAGAATTGCTTGAACCCGAGAAGCGGACATTGCAATGAGCCAAGATCGTGCCACAGCACTCCAGCCTGGGTGACAGAGTGAGACTCCATCTCTAATAAATAAATTAATCAAATTAAATGGTTTTTACATTTTTTCTTTTTAAAAAGTATTTTGACTTTTAAAAAAAGAAAGAAAGAATGTAGGTTGGGTGTGGTGGCTCATGCCTGTAATCTGAGCACTTTGGGAGGCTGAGGTAGGAGGATCATTTGAGCCCAAGAGTTTGAGACTTGCTGGGTAACATAGTGAGACCTCATCTCTATTTTAAAAGAAGAAGAAGAATGTATATGCAATGGAAACCAGATGTACACACAAAGCCTAAGATGTTTATTATCTGTCCTTTACAGAATAAGTTTACCAGACCTGATATATAGGAACGCTTACGCAGGATTGTTTGTAATAAAACAACAACAACAACAAAAACTGGAAACATCTGAAATATCTATCATCAGTAGAATAAATGAATGTAAAAATAAGTTCATGTAACGCATATTATGCAGTGATGGCAATGAACAAACTGTAGCTACATGTAACACTTGGATGAGGCTCGTAAATAATACTGAGCAAGTGTAACAGGACACAAAACAATACGAACAGTAAGATTCTATTCATCCAACTGAAAAGCAATCAAAAGGCAAGTCCTAGAGAGAGCAACCAGATAAGAGAAAGATTAAAGAACATTCAAATTAGAAAGGAAAAACTCAAATTATCCTTGTTTGCAGATGATATGATCTTATATTTGGAAAAACCTAAACACACCACCAAAAAACTGTTAGAACTGATAAATTCAGTAGAGTTGCAGAATACAGGGTGGGTGTGGTGGCACACGCCTCTAATCCCAGCGCTTTTGGAGACCGAGGTGGGCGGATCATGAGGTCAAGAGATCGAGACTATCCTGGCCAACATGGTGAAACCCTGTCTCTACTAAAAATACAAAAATTAGACAGGTGTGGTGGCACATGCCTGTATTCTCAGCTGCTTGGGAGGCTGAGGCAGGAGAGTCACTTGAACCCAGGAGGCAGAGGTTGCAGTGAGCCGAAATCGCACCACTGCATTCCAGCTTGGCAAACGAGCAAGACTCCATCTTTAAAAAAAATGTTGCAGAATACAAAATCAATATATAAAAATTAGTAGCACTTCTATATGCCAACAGTGAATAATCTGAAAAAGAAATCAAGAAATTAATCCTGTTTACAATACCTGAAAATAAAATTAAATACCTAGGAATTAACTTAACCAAAGAAGTGAAAGATCTCTACAATGAAAGCTATAAAACACTGATGAAAGAAATTGAAGAGGACCCAAAAAAATGGAAAGATATTCCATGCTCATGGATTGGAAGAATCAATATTGTTAAAATGCCCATACTACCCAAAGCTATCTACAGATTCAAGGCAATCTATATCAAAATACCAATGACATTCTTCACAGAAATAGAAAAAAACTTTCCTAAAATTTATGTGGAACTATAAAAGACCTGGAATAGCCAATAAAACTGGAGGAATCACCTTATCTAACTTCAAATTATACTACAGAGCTATAGAAACCAAAACAGCATAGTACTGGCATAAAAATAGACATATAGACCAGTGAAACAGAATAGAGAACCCAGAAACAAACCCATGTATGTACAGTGAACTCATTTTCAACAAAGGTGCCAAGAACATACATCGAAGAAAGGACAGTCTCTCCAATAAATGGTGCTGGGGAAACTGGATACCCATATGGAAAAGAATGACACTATCTCTCACCATGTACAAAAATCAAATCAAAATGGATTAAAGACTTAAATCTGGGTTAGGTGAGGTGGCTCATGCCTGTAATCCCAGCACTTTGGGAGGCCGAGGTGGGCGGATCACCTGAGGTCAGGAGTTCGAGACCAGCCTGGCCAACATGGAGAAACCCCATCTTTTTAAATTAAAAAAAAAAAGGAGAAGAAGAAGACATACAAATGACAGACAGGAATATGAAAAGATGCTCAATATCATTGATCATCAGAGAAAGGCAAATTTAAACTACAGTGAGAGATATCTCCTTCCAGTTAAAATGGCTTTTATCCAAAAGACAGGCAATAACAAATGCTGGTGAGGAGATGTCGAGAAAAGGGAACCCTTGTACACTGTTGGTGGGAATGTAAATTAGTACAACCACTCTGGAGAACAGTTTGGAGGTTCCTCAAAAAACTAAAAATAATCCCAGCTCTTTGGGAAGTCGAGGTGGGCGGATCACCTGAGGTCAGGAGCTCGAGACCAACTTCACCAACATGGAGAAACCCAGTCTCTACTAAAAATAAAAAATTAGCTGGGATTACAGGCTTGGTGGTACATGCCTGTAATACCAGCTACTCAGGAGGCTGAGGCAGGAGAATGGCTTGAACCCAGGAGGCGGAGGTTGTGGTGAGCCGAGATCGCACCATTGCACTCCAGCCTGGGCAACAAGAGCGAAACTTCATCTCAAAAAAAAAAAAAAACTAAACTAAAAATAGAGCTACCGGTTGGGCATGGTGGCTCACGCCTGTAATCCAAGCACTTTGGAGGCCAAGGCAGGCAGATCATCTGAGGTCGGGAGTTCAAGACCAGCCTGACCAACATGGTGAAACACCGTCTTTAATAAATAAATAAATAAAAATAGAGCTACCATATGATCTAGCCAGCAATCCCACTGCTGGGTATATACCCCAAAGAAAGGAAATCAGTACATTGAAGACATACCTGCACTTCAATGTTTATTACAGTGTGATTTACAATAGCCAAAATTTGGAAGCTACTTAAGTGCCCATCAGCTGATGAATGGATAAAGAAAATTTAGTACACGTACACAAGGGAGTACTATTCAGCCATAAAAAAAAGAATGAGATCCTGTCATTTGCAACAACATGGATGGAGATAGAGGCCATTATTTCATTAAGTGAAATAAGCCAGGCACAGAAAGACAAACTTTGTATGTTCTCACTTTTGTTTTTGTTTTTGTTTTTGTTTTTTGAGGCAAGATCTCACTTTGTCACCCAGGCTGAAATGCAATGGCATAATCACAGCTCACTGCAGCCTCGACCTCCTGGGTTCAGGCAATCCTCCTGCCTCGGCCCCACAAGTACTGGAACTACAGGTGTTTGCCACCACACCGGGCTAATTTTTTTGTATTTCTTGTACAGATGAGGTTTCACCATGTTGCCCAGGCTGGTCTTGAACTCCTGTGCTCAAGTGATCCACTTGCCTCAGCCTCCCGAAGGGTTACAGGCATGGGCCACCACCCCCGGCCATGTTCTCACTTATTTGTAGAAGCTAACAATTAAAACAAACTCATGGCCGGAGGCTGGGAAGGGTAGTGGGGGGTGGAGGGGAAATGATTAATGGGCACAAAAATGTAATTCAACAGAACGAATAAGATCTAGTATTTGATAGCACAATAGGATAGCTACAGTCAAGAATAACTTATTGTACATTTAATAACAACTGAAAGTAAAATTGGATTGTTTGTAACACAAGGAAAGCATACATACTTGAGGTGATGGATACCCCATTGCCCTGATGTGATTATTATGCATTGTATCCCTGTATCAAAATATATTCTGGGCCGGGCGCGGTGGCTCATACCTGTAATCCCAGCACTTTGGGAGGCCAAGGAGAATGGATCACCTAAGGTCAGGAGTTCAAGACCAGCCTGACCAGTATGGTGAAACCCCTTCTCCACTAAAATACAAAAATTAGCTGGGCGTGGTGGCGTGCACTTCTAGTCCCAGCTACTTGGGAGGCTGAGGCAGGAGAATCGCTTGAACCTGAGAGGTAGAGGTTGTGGTGAGCTGAGATCACGCCACTGCACAGAAAGAAAGAAAGAGAAGAAAGGAAAGAAGAAAGAAGGAAGGAAGGGATGGAAGGAGGGAAGGAAAGGAAGAGAGAAGGAAGGAAGGAAGGAAGGAAGGAAGGAAGGAAGGAAGGAAGGAAGGAGGGAGGGAAGGAAGGAAGGAGGGAGGGAAGGAAGGAAGGAA
>CAUYLG010030616.1:0-27597 GCA_963573385.1 Cacajao melanocephalus
TGTGTGTAGTGCTCCCCTCCCTATGTCCATGTGTTCTTATTGTTCATCACCCGCCTATGAGTGAGAACATGCAGTGTTTGATTTTGTGTTCTTGTGTCAGTTTGCTGAGAATGATGGTTTCCAGGTTCATCCATGTCCCTATGAAGGACACGAATTCATCGTATTTTTCTCTATACCACTCATTCATTTGTTGATGGTCTTATCTTTCCAGACTAGAATGTAAGTTCCATGAGATCAGATGTTTTGCCCACTTGATTCATTATTGTGACTCCCACTGCCTGGCCTGTTTCCTGGACCATTAAATATTTGCTGATCAATTTAATGTACTGACATCCTGGAGTCTGAGTAGGAGGGACTTAGGATGAAAAAATGGTCTGAAATATGAGATAGACTGGGTGTTCATTGAACTGAATGGTTTATTTCTCCCACATGTAAGGGTTGATTTTTGGACTAGATGGTTGCTGATGTCCATTTTCATACACTCATCTCTGAAATACCATAACAAAATGGCAATTTGGAACCTAAAGTGGACCAAGGATCTATGTGAAGGACACTGACAGCTTTCAGCAATCTGAGGGGGGAAGCATGCCTGAAGGTACCACAACACATTTCCAGGTAGTGAACGTGGCTCCTGAGACCGCAGCTGGTCATGGAAGCCACCCAGTACCAGTTTGGAAAGCATCTGGTTCTCTCATCTCAAGAACAACCCTTGCACCAAACCCCAAAGTTCAAATTTAATAAGAGATTTCCTTAGCATAATGTATTATTAACAGTCATGGGCTATTGAGTGCTTCCTTTGAGCCATGCTCAGTGCTGGGAGCTTAACACAGTTCTCTTTTAATCCTTTGAGTTATATATATTGATATCATCTTCATTTTACAGATGAAAAAATAGAAGCTCAAAAAATGTTTATTATTTGCCTAGGGCCATGTGGCTGGCAAGTAGCTAAACTAGTAAGTTTTAATTCCAGTCTGCTAGAGTCCAAAACTCATGTTCTTGGCTACATTGTATAGCCCCAGATCAGCCACCTGCAACAGATATATTACTTCAGAGGGTAAGAACACATCCCTGCAGTTTCTCTGCTTTTCTGCCTTTGGAAACATGGAGAGAAAGGTCTGGCTGGAGGACCCATGAAACAGCAGGGAAGAAAGAGGAAGGTGGGGAGTCATGGAGACGACTGGAGAGAATGCTATTGTACGGGAGATGTTGGGCTCTGTGTATGTATCACAAGCTAATTAGGAGAACAGATTAAGCTGCTTTGGTGTCAAAATAGCTGGGGGAAAACAACCTTAATAGCAGGTTGCAGATGAAAGAAAATGAAATGAGAGAGAAATGAGGAACATTTTAAAAGAAAACAATCAGGCTGGAGGGAATGGAGAGAGGAGAATAAAGCAGTGCATTTAAAAAATTAAAGAAATTAACATGGAGTGGCTTATGCAAGTCTGGTGAATGACAGTGGAAGAGTCTAGTCCCACAGTAGCCTCAGTGTTTGCCATGTTCGAAGCCCCACAGTGTCTAGGGTACAGGAGACAGAAGAAGAAAGGTGGTAAGCAATTTTGGGGGGAATCACTCAAGAGAAACTTCAGGGACCAGGGTGTGCTCTTTCCCTGCTCATTCTCAGCCTGGCTACTCCCTGTGGTTCTGCCCTGTTTCCCTCTTCTCACTCCTCCCAGTGAAATCCCTGTTCATTCTACCTCTCTCATGGATCACCATCCCTTAGTGGATGGCTCTCGATCCGCATCTTCAGCCCAGATGGACCTCCTGAGTTCCCTAGCTGGTGCCTACCCCATCCTGCACTATCTCACCTAACACATCAAAAGGAAACTCTTCTCTCTCTCCATGTGCCCATGTCAGCACATGGTACTACCATCCACCCAGTCATCGGGGCCAGAAAACTGGGAATTTTTTTGACTCTTCTCTCTCCCTCATATACCCATTAGTCAGTCATTGGATTCTGTTTCCTCTGTTTTCTACATATATCTCTAATCAGGTCAGCATTTCTCTTTACCTTACTGCCACTGTCCTGGTCATCACTTGCCTGTACAACTGCAGTAGCCCAAAGAGTTGTTCTGCTTCATTCTTCTCACTTCCCAATCCATTCCCCACACAGCAGCCTAAGTGGTCCTTCCAGAATAAATCTAATCATGTAACTTTCCCTCCTGAAAACCTTCAATGTTCCTTTTCTTTTCTGGTTATCTATTGCTATTTAAGAAAAGACCCCAAAATTCTGTTGCTTAAAACTACCATTTTATTTTATTTTATAATTTTTGGGTTGGGAATTCAGGCAGGGCTCGGCTGGGTGATCATTTTGTTCCATGGGGCATCAACAGAGGTCAGTTAGTGGTATCCAGCTAATAATGGGTTTCACTCACAAATATGGCACTTTTCAGGGAGGGTCAGAAGGCTAGCCTCAGCTGGGGCTGTCAGCTGGAGCTCATACATGTGGCCCCTGAAGCATGGTGGTCTTAGGGTGGTTGGTCTTTTTACATGTGGCTCATGGCTCCACAAGTGTGAGCTCTAGGGAACAAAGTGGAAGCTGCATGGTGTCTTATGGTCTAGCCTCAGAAGTCATGTAGCACCATTTCCATACTACTCTATTGGTTGAAGCAGTTACAAGCCTGCTGAGTTTCAAGGAGAGGGGATATAGACCCCCACCAGGGGAGAAATGTCAAGGAATTTGCAGCCGTGTCTTCTAACCACCCTCAGGGTGAAGAATGGCCTCTGAAGCATGGTATATGTGGCCCTTCATGAACTGGCTCCTGCTGATCTCCTTCCTGCTCAACATTCCCAAACTCATTGCATTTTATGCTCCAAGGCTGTAGCCCTCGTTAGTAACTTACAACTCTCTAAGTAGTCTGAGCTCTTATGAGCTGTTGGACTCCTTTCTCTGTTTATAATGACCTTCTCACTCTGTCTCCATTTGACAAAAAATTTTTTTCTCCTCTCAGAGGTATGTATTTTCAGACACAAAACTTAAAATCTCAAATGTCAACTGGTAGGATTTCAGGAAAAATAATAGAAAAGTAAAAAATAAAAATCAGGTTGTAGATTTATGTTGGCAGAGGAGGTTAACTTTCCAGGTAGTTCATATTGAGAGTGTGTACACAGCTCCTGAGGGTCATTTCTGCTTTCTGTGGCTTTCTTTAGCTAATGCCAGAAATTAAAAAAAATCCCAATGGTTGTGGAAATCTCTTCTCACCCACCCATCCACCCAATTAGAAAGAAGAACTTGTGGAGGGCAGGGGATATCACAAGAGAAAATGGCACACCAGGGTGTAATGTCTCAAGTAAGAGGCTTACTTTACACTTAATACTAGTATATTACTGTTCATAATATTGTAAAATTATCATGTTATAAACATATGTAAGATCTTATACAAAACTCTGAATGGATTGACACTTGATAATTCTCTTAAGTAGAGCTCAGTAAAGCAGTAGTGGTTGGCTACGTTCCATCAATTGTTTAAAATTCTTTTTGACTTTTTCTCCTGGTCTTCTCTTACCCTTTCTGCAGGTCGCTTCTTCAACCCTTACATTTTTCTGGTTTATAGTTTGCCTAGGTCTTGCTTCTGCATATGAATTCTTCCATAAGTTTTACCCAAAGTATCACGGGAGATATTTTCCTTCTTCTTTGGCTTGAGAGCTTTTGGCATTTTCATAGATAGTTTATAAAGGTCATTCGATGCCAGGTGTGTCCTCCTCAGAACCAGATCCAGTAAGGGTCTCATCTCTTCCAATTCAATCCGTGGTGTTCAGCAAGCAGATTTCTTCAACAGCAGCTTCTGGCTTTGAAAGTAAATCTTCCCATTCGGTGCAGTGAAGTGCAGAACATACTCTAATCCAGCCAGGCAGATATTTGATACTGTGGGGCCTCTGAAGAAATCAATAAGAAGACTTTTTAGTCTTCTATGATCTTCTGTTACATCAGAATCATCACCAGCAAATATTAACATGGGTTTTGTTCCCTCAGAACATGTACTGTTCTTAATGGCTTTTAGAGAGACAACATTCTCATTACCTAGTTCAATCAGATCCAGCACATGGTAGTCATACATATGACCTATTACCAGATTACTTGGCTGCTGCTTATTATGGGAGCCAAATATCAATAAAGAACAATCTGACTTCTTTGAAAAGAATTCCAATGATGTCTGATCCTCAAAAGGTCTTGTAATATTTTTCTTTTTATACAGTATACCATATGGTTTTTTCAGTGCACACACATCTTTAAGTACTTGCGTCACTGTTGCATTTGCATTTCCCCCTTTAATCAGCATGGCATTTTTATTGTTTTCATTGAGTTTTGGCTCTCTCTTTTCAAGGAATCTCTTGGCTCTTTTCATTTTGAGCTTTGCAACTTGATCCAGAGCGTCCATTGCTACTGCTACATGCAACTCTATTTTTGACAAAATTCTATTCCCATTCAATTCTCAGCTTAAGTGCTACTCCTTTTAGGAAGCTTTCTGTAAATCAGTCCAGGTTAGATTTTTTCCCAGGTAGTCAAATAATACTCACTACACAGTATTGTAACTGCTTGTTTAACAGCCTGCATCTCTCGCTAAACTGAAAGTTGTTAGAGGATAAGACTATGTATTATTCATCTCTTTCTCAGAATTTAACACAAGATTTGGCACCTGTCAATCACTCAATGGATGTTTATTGAATCCCTTACCCTCTCTGTGTCTCAGTTGCCTCATTTCTAAATTGAGCAGATTGGTTAGCAATTGGGATAGCAACTAGGTTTATTTTATGTGCATGTGTCTCATTCCGTTACTAGGCATAGAATTGGAAAAAATTATAAAGTTATGACTGGATTCAGCAAGAAAGAAGATGGTGATCCATTAGTGATGTCTACCACGGGCACGGCAGAGGGAAGAGGCAGCATGTATGCTGCACATTTAACATGCCTAGATTAGATCACGTCCAGGGCTTCTCCAGCCTTAAATGTCTGTACATAGTACTATCTATATCACATTTATCATGAATCCCACACTGTAAGAGCTGGGAGTTTCTCATGGTGTCACTCAGTCTAATGTCTTCATTGCATGGATGAGAAAACTAAGACTCAGAAGGAATTGATTCACCTGGATGTCAGAACCTGAGTACAGGTACAGATTAAATTGAATTAATTTGCACTTATCTAAGCCAAGCAGGAATAGAGTGTTATTATATAATAGGTGCTAATCTCAGCTCAATATTAATTTTTCCCTTGCCTACTTCAAGGTATCAGACAACTTGGCAATAGAACCCAAACTGGACTTAAATCCTAGGCACAATCACTCACTAGCTGTGTGTTCTTGAGGGAATTACTTGACTTTTCTAAATTTCAGTTTCCTTTTCTGTAAATTGTGGATAATATCTATTGTATAGGTGAGACAATGTAGGGAGAGCACTTTTCATGTTTCTGGAACACAATACAGTAGTATGGAAATGTGGGGACAATGTAGGGAGAGCACTTTTCACATTTCTGGAACACAGTAAGGACTCAAATGTTAGCTATTACTAGTAGTAGTATTAGTATGGCCACCTCCGGTGTTATCGCCAAACTTTTTACCTGGCTTACTCCCTGCAGCTAGCACAGAGACCCAAACAGTGTGGGTTGCAAGGCTTGCGGCACTGGTTATTTGGACTCTCAGGAGGGACTTGGTACTTTGTTAAGGAAAATTTGAAGAATCCTATTTTCCCCAACCAAAGGCTTTGAAACTGAATGCAGTGACAAATTGTGGCTTGCTCCTGGGAAATGTTTCTAGATCACTATCAGACCAGCCACATTTTCAATCAGGATTTCTATAAAGGAGAAAGGGAAGCTCATCTAACAGGCCAGATGCTTGATCAGATCTAAATAGTTTTGTCTTTGGGAAAGAGAGGGAAGAAATGGTAAAAGTCAATAGAAAACAATTGACTTCAGACAAATATATATCTATCTGTCTCAACCAGAGGGGACAGGATCAGAGTCTCCCAGTGTTTAGGGTTTTTCACTGAAAGTTGAATACTAATGAATTAAAGTGAGCTGACTATAAAGTTTAAAAAATAAATAGTTTGGGAAAAATCAATAGAAGGCGATTATTGTAGAGGCCTGGCATAGCAGTGAGGACTTGGGGAGCAGCAGGGAATGGTTAGGTGTTAATCTAATTTGGGGAGGGCTAATGCATGAAGCTCTCCAGGCAACAGTGACAAATGCACTTCTAATCATCTCCATATTAAATTTAGTATCAAGGAGAGGAGCACTTCTCTCTCTTCAGTTTCACAGAAATGTGATTAATATGGATATGAAAAAAGTTAAAGGAAACAGAATCTGATTTGAACTTCATAGACTATTTCAGTGTGAAAATAAAGATGTATTTGTAGGGTTTTAGTGGATAAATTTACAGGGATTCTAAGTTGTGATTGAACCAATTCCATCTTGTATTTTTCTCCCTCCCCTTCCCGTTTCCTGGAGGTGTAAGTCTGCTGAGAATCAAGCAAAAGGAAGAAAGAGCCAACCCAGCTGAGGGCGAGCCTTGCTGTGGTGGGTAGGAAAACCACTTTGGGAACATAGCAGCGTGAAGGATCTGAGGCTGGTTGTTGACAGGGGAAATGGACCCCTTGGTTGGCCCTGAACCCTTTATCAGCACAAGAATGGACACTCTAAATTTGGAATGAGAGCTGAACACAAGAAGGAGGTGCTGTACGGTGATTCTAAATCTGATGGTCAGCAGTTGGCTATACTGCTGACACAGCTGCAGTTCCATTGACAGTGGTCTGGGTGGGATGACTGAATTTTCGTCTTCCTGCAGTCACTCTCTCTCATCTTCTAAGTAAAAGCTTTAGGATTCAAAGGCTGAGAATGTAAATGGCTGCCTATGGGCATCTGCACCTGGAAAGAACTCTTCCCACTGAACAGAGACACACCATCAGTGACAATCCCCAGAATGTGCTGCAGGGTTTGCATGCTAAGATTCTCTCCCTCAATTTTCACAATTTGGGGGCATAGTGAAGGGAAAAAGTGGGGAGAAGAAATCTGGGGCTCCTCCCACTTTGACAATGAAGGTGCCAGCAGCTTTCCCGCCTTCCATTTTGAGCACTGGCTGTGCTTTATGGCTGTCAGGCTATCGTGTTTCAGGCTTACTTTTTATAAGAGGTTCCTTTTTGGAGTGTGCTTACAAATGTATCCTCTTTAGGGACGGGCCTTCTTTGAACATGCTCTACCTTTAGTAAGTAATTTAAGGAACACAGACCATTGGTCTGGCTACACACTAGAAAACAGTGTAATTAAAGGGATGGGTTTAATTGGGAAATTGACCCAGAGCTCAATTTAGCATCATCATCCAGGCTAGACAGGGTCAGGCTGACATCAGTGGGAGTCTGGCTGCCTCAGGAGTTGGGGACAGAGCTTGCTTGATTAAGGTGTTTCCTGGGAAATGAAATTAAGCCTAACGATTTTCAATGAAAGGGACTGCTAATTGGGAGGCAGTGCTGCTTAATTGGGATCATCTGCAGGTAATTAAAGGTTTCCTCCTGATGGCCTTCCCTGCTTATGACTCTGGGAGGTTAAGATAATGTGAGTGATACAGACGTTCTCAGCCCCCTGTGCAGAACCTCTCCCTTGACCCTCTCTGTCCAAGGCCACTCAACTAGGCCACCTTTCTAGTCCTTGGAAATGGTGCTTAGAGTGATGTCTTCCATAGACCCTCAGAAGCCTGGGTGAGTTTAGGTTTCTGGAGCGAAGCTGCTGCCAGGGAGTCTGTGAGGTCCCTGGAAAGGGGAGAAAAAGGCAATGAGGTTACATGGCATGCCAAGGAGGTGCCCTATGTTTTGGTCTTGACACCCTGACCTCCAAGACCTTTGTGTCATATAACTCTGGCTGAATGGGGCTTAAGGTTGACAATGTTATCTTCTGTAGAGATAGGTGTCTTGCCCCATGTGGGAAGGAAGTCCTAGTATAAAACACTCTGAATTAAGAGTTGAGAAAACTGACTTCTGGTTCCAAATTTACTACCAACTGGCATTGTGACTTTTTCTCTTTAAGCCCCAGTTTTCTCATCTGTAAAATGGGAATGGCTATACCTAACTATGGATTATGTAAATATCATTTCATTCTAGGTATTGGGTAAGGCCTGGGGAAGGATAAAATTTTAATCTGTGTTTTAAGGCACTCAGTCTATAGTGGGGAAGACAGACCTGTAAACCAACAATTGCCATTTGTTGTCACAAGCCCTATAGGACAATAAAGGAAGAGGTCAGTCATCAGAGAAGGCTTCAGAGAGAAGGGAACATGAAACAACATTTTTATGAGAATAAGTTTTATGACTGGATGAGGCAGTTGGCGAAAGCATGCCAGGCAGAGCAAACAGGGTGTGCAAAGACACAGGCATGCAGACCCTAGGGCACAGTCTGGGGATTGTCCCTGGTGGTGCTTTTCTGCTGGGTGGGAAGGATGTGCATTGTGAGGAAGGAGAAAAAGGGCAGTGGTGGTCACAAGTGACAAATCACAGAAGGCCATGTATATTACTAAGGGAGCTTGCTCGGACTCTCTCTAATAGGCAGTGTGTGGTCACTGAAGAGTGTTAAATGTAAGAGTGACAGGTCAGGACTGAGTTTGAGAAAAGCTACTGATAGAAGTGTGCTCCCAGGCAGGGCGTAGTGGCTCACACCTCTAATCCCAGCATTGTGAGAGACCGAGGCAGGCAGATCACCTGAAGTCAGGAGTTCCAGGCCAGTTTGGCCAACATGGTGAAACCCTATCTCTACTAAAAATACAAAAAATAGTAGGGCGTGGTGGCAGGTGCCTATAGTCCCAGTTACTTGGGAGGCTGAGGCAGGAGAGTTGCTTAACCTGGGAGGCAGAGACTACAGTGAGCCGAGATTGTGCCACTGTACTTCAGCCTGGGCAACAGAGCAAGACTCCGCCTCAGAAAAAAAAAAAAAAAGTAAAAAGAAGTGTGCTCCCAATTTGGGAGCTGGATTGAAGGCGCAGGAGGCAGGGACACTGCCAGGAAAGTTCAGAAGGCAGGAGGTGAGTCCCAAAATTCAGGCAAAGGCAGTGGGAACAGAAAAGGGAACAATTTGAGTTTGTATCATGAGTTGCATTGTTTGCTCGTGTACATTTTTAAGCTTCTGAGAACTCTGGAATCACAGGCCTCATTATATAGCCCCTTTAATCACACTTCTTTACCTGCTCTAACCCCACACTCTGAAGAGAGAGGCTGCCTGGGATCTGACTTTCCAAAGGAAACTTTGGTGAGGCTTTGGACTCCCCACCCAGTCTCGTCAGGTAAGAGGAATGAGATAGGACCAGAATTTGGGGCCTCTGGCCTCCCTAGGAGGCTTAGAAAAGAGAGCTCTGGCAACAGGCAGGAGTCCAGCCCAGGTCTTAAGTGTCAGTAGCTTTTGAAAAAACATGCGATGAAAAGCAGCCGAGACTGGAAGCACAAAGGTGAGCGGGAGCCGTGGGTAATTGCAGCTTTCACTGAGACTGCAATCTCATGTTCTCTGCTTTCATACCTGGCAGTTTGGGTAATAGGCAGAGCATTCATGTTGCAATGGATAAGGTAGGGTCCCATTTCCAATTTTTTGAAAAGCTGTTCCCAAGAGTTGGGTCACCTTAAAGACTCAGTATCAACTGTTGGTGCCAGTGCAGACTCTTGGGACTAAAGCTATTACCTTCTAACCCCATCAAAAAGCATCTTCAGTGTTGAAGTTTTTTGAAGTGTTCAGCTATGATTCTCTATAAAGTGCCTCTTTGAATAGCTTCTGTGCAGAGTATAAGTTAATGGGGCTGAGATAAGCTAGATGGGGAATTTCTTGCTTTTCCATCTGAAACCTTAACGGATCCACCCCTCCTCTTCTTAACTCTTACAGCACTGACTATCCATACCACCCCTCAGCAAAGAATGCCCTAGGCTGAGATTGAAATGTATGTGTGTGTCCTTGGAAAAAGGACTGCTGGGTACATTTTCAGAATTCTCACTCCAAAGAGCAAGTTCAATTCCTTTCAGCTTGTTTTGCGGTTTCCTTTTGAAGTCCAGTGTTAAAAGAACTGGACTAAGAAAAGAGTGTGAAAGGGCCTTTTCCTCCATGGAAACCTCAGCTTGACCTGCCTTTTCCCTCCAACCCCTAGAGGGCAGGAGCCTGTGTTTTCTCCATGTTTCTGGGCAAAGTGAAGCAGCCAGTAGTTCTTCAGGACTAACTTTACACCATCAACCATGTGAAACTGATTCATCCAGGGTGAGTGAGTTTGTCTTATTACCTTGGTACACTCTTGTTGGGTGAATGAATGAATTTACTTTATTCTAGGAAAGTGTTTCCCGAAAGGGACCGTAGGAGCTGTGTTATAAGATCTTCTCCATGCCTTTGAAAGGGCTGTCCTACGTAAGCACCTTCTCACTGTACTTTGGATAAAGCCCAGCCCCTTTACCATGGCCCAGCTTCTGTGGACTCTGTGGCCTCATCTAGCTCTGCTGTCCTCATTCTTGTTCTGTTTCAGCTGCACAAACCACTTGTCATAGCCCCACGCCAGGGACACAACCCAGACGGGTCCTTTGACTGAGAAGTTCTTTTCCTCTGTGTCCATCTAGTTCCTAGTCATCTTTTAGCTGGCCCTGGGGAGGCCTTCTCTCACCCCTAATCTATATCCCTTTCTATACTCTGTCATCAACCCCAATACTCTTATATCCGCTATTAAAATGTGTCCTTCTATATTTATGTATGAGATTACTGGCTTAGCCATTCTCCACGTCTGGACTCTAAACTCACAAGGGCTGCACATTGTTCTGTCTCAGTCACTACTAAATTACAGTGCCCTGTACAGTGCCTGGTATATAGTAGGTGCTTAGCATACGTCTTTGAGGAAATGAATATAACTGATGTTGACTCTTAATTCAGTGTAGCAGCCAAGGTGGCTGAACTGGGATGTATTAGCTATAGTGCAAACAAGCCTACGTCTGGCCCACCCCAGAAACAATGAAGGTGACAATGCTTCTAGAACTTTCCTGCCTCTACCCAATAGGAGCTATCAGAGCAGAGCAAAGAGGCTCATGCCAGGATCTCAATGCTTCTGACTCAGTATTTGCTTCTCTTATCCTCTGACTCCTGAAATACCCTTGGCACTTTTTTCTCTCTCTGAAGGGTTTGGTGGTCTGATGGGCTGGGAGCCAGTATGGGGAAGGAGGAGGAATGAGCTTGTTTGGCCAGATTGGAGGCTGGCAGAACAGTTTTCTTAGCAGGGTGTCTGTTGATGAAATACCTACAGCCAGTTGTGAGAGGTTATTAATCTCAATTAAATCTGATTACGACATTATTGGATTTGGGAAGAGACTGTCCAAGTCAAGCCTGGCCCCTCTCGATGTTTATCCAATGGCAGGTTCATCTCACACAGACTGGTGTCCATGTCGGACAGAAGGAGAGCCTCTGGCACCTCCAGGAAAGAGGATCTGGATGCCATAGATATTCAGGTCCCCAGCCACAGAAAGCTTCACAGATTGTGGTGGTCTAAGTGCTGCTGGCTTCTTGGTGAGATGTGACATTCATTTTGGGGACTCTATTAATCATGACAATTATGGAATTATTACCTTGAAAAATGCCACTTTCATTACCTTCCCAGTAAGGATGTATTGGTAGAGGACTTGGTCCTCAGTGGTTAGCCAGAGGAACAAGCTGGCACCAGTAACTTCCCAGGTCCTGCTGAAGGCCAGGTGGATTCCTGAAGAGACAGGAGGTTGGCCTGACCTGGTGGGCTGCTAAGGTCTCCAGCTGTTGAAAACCATGGCTCAGCCTGCTGTTATCATAGGGAACAATGAATGGGTCATTAGCTTGTGGGCCAGACAGGCTGGGCCAACTGTGCGAGCCTGGATTCAGAACTGCAGAGGGCTGGGGAGCCATTAGCTACTGAGTGCTAGAAAAATGTTAACAGATGAATCCCTGCCTTTTTACAGAACATGTGCCTGAAAGTACAGGTGAAAAATAGGTCCAAGCTGAACAATAGACTTATGTGTTATAAGGGAGTCTGTTTTCAGAGAATGGGAAAGATCACAAAAAATTTAACATATTTAAGCATTTAAACATCATTGATAATAGTGTGGTAATGCATCACGTATGTTATTTTAAAAAATAAAACTTACTTTTATTAAAGTAATATGTGCTCATACATTAAAAACTCACAATGAGCTGTAGCAGTCAAGAGTCCTGACCCTCATCCTTTTTCAGAACTGTCTCCAGGGTCTGCTACTTTCAACACCTTTTTATTTTTTTAATTATATTTTAAATTCTGGGATACATGTGCAGATCATGCAGGTTTGTTGCATAGGTATACAAAGAGAGGAATATCACACACCGGGGCCTGGGAGGTGGAGGGCTAGGGGAAGAATAGCAGGGGGTAGGGGGACTAGGGAGGGATAGCATTAGGAGAAATACCTAATGTAGATGATGGGGTGATGGATGCAGCAAACTTTCAACACCTTTAATATTTCTTTAGAAACTTACCTCCATATTTGTAAATAATATGCTACTACTGCTATTTCTTGCCTCACTCATTTTGGGCATTATTGAATTCTTGTTAGAGTGTGGGTAGGTTTAGGATGCTTACACACACCCTTCTATTCACTTTCTACCCCTACCTCATTGCCACTTCCCTGTCTTCCAGTAAAATGACAGAAGGTATTTTGGTTGAATTAGGAGTCTATGGTTACATTGCTATGATGACAATTGTTCATTGATAAGCCAGGTAAAGTACTACAGTTGTTTTCATTCTTTGAGAATTTTTAGTTTGGTTTTTATTTTCTAGACTTACTGTCTTTTTCTTTCTATTTTTTACTCCCAGACCTTTTTTTACATGCCTTTTTTTTCTCTTCTATTTTTTTTTTGCAAACTACATATTAATATTCTATAAATTCTATGTTGTTGTTTTCCTCTTAGAGTCCCCCTCCTTAGAAACTTCCATTTTCCTGCTTCTGACTGGGACTGATTGTTCTCTAGGTGACATGGTTTTGGCTGTGTGTCCCCATCCAAATTTCATCTTATAGCTCCCATAATTCCCATGTGTTGTGAGAGAGACCTGGCAGGAGATGATTGAATCTCCCGAGATCTGATGGTTTTAAAAACAAGAGTTTCTCTGCACAAGCTCTCTCTTTGCCTGCCACCATCCATTTAAGACGTGACTTGCTCCTCCTTGCCTTCCACCATGATTGTGAGCTTCCCCAGCCACGTGGAACTATGAGTCCAGTTAACCTTCTTTCTTTTGTAAATTTCCCAGTGTCAGGTATGTCCTAATTAGCAGCAAGAAAATGGACCAATGCACTAGGTCTTCATCACTTGGGAACACTGCAGCTTTTCTGCTTTAGATTCTCTGCTTAAGTTTTGAGTTTGTTCAAGTTTGAAATGTTTCTATTTACTCTGAACTGCAGAGGGGTGGGGAATGATAGTTTTGGTGCTTATAAAATCTCAGGTTTAAAAACTCCCTCTAAAGCTGTGCCCCATTGTCTTCTGCATTCCATGTCCAATTATCACACTTTCTTTGGTCTCTCTTTCTAGAAAAGTGGAAACTAGGCAAAAGTTTCAGGAAAAATTATCTTTGTCTTCCAAATCTTCCACTGATTTTTTTTTATTTGGGCTATCTAATTTTTAATTTTCAAGTTCTTTCTTGAACTCTGTTCCCTTAAAAGAGATAGGATCCTATTCTGGTTTCTTGTATGCAGGATATTGTTTTTTATTAAAAATTTCAGCATTTACTTCTCTTTATTAGTTCATTTTTTTCTGGTTCTTTCCTTTTTTCCTGTTTTGTTCTTTCTTTCATATTGGAGGGATTCTTCAAATGTTAAGTGACCCTGTTTGCTGTTAACACTTAACATTATGGTTTTTAAAGGCAGGTAGGGGTGTATGTACATGTGTGTATGCATATATGTGTAAGAGAGAGAGAGACTAGCCAAGTAGTAGGCTTCACTGTAGTAATATCGGGAAAATATAAAAATCTGGCCAGCTTTTCTATGGATAAAAATCATCTTGTCTGCAGCCTATGGGGAGAATGCCTGATTACCAGCTTTCTGGTAGTGGAGCGGAGGAATGGGGACTGCAGACTTGAAATTAACCTCCCTTTATCTCTAATATGCCTGATGCTTAGAGTCCAGAGTCTCTCGGCTCTGATTTCTCCAAAGAATAAACCTTTGGTTTCCTTGGGTATAGGGTGGATGGAATTAGTCACCTGGCTGTGTGGAAGTGGAGAGGAAATCTTGGGGCATAACACTTCTGTATGTCCACTTTCAATAAGTCCTATTTTCAGCATTGTGCCTCCCATTCCCAACCTTCTGCCTGTTGTTGCACCTAGAACCTTAAGTATTGAGCCTTTCTGGAAGGTGTGGAGGGAAGAATTAGCTTATTTACTGTAGCGATCTCCATTTTGTGGGCACATTGGCGACGGCTTCCTCTGCCCTGCTGTGTAAGTTACCAACCCGCCATTTATTTGCTGTCTTCCTAGTTTGTATACATTTTTCATTCACTGTTATCTCCTTTCTCACTCTCTTTTCCTTTGGTTATTTATACTTAAAAATTATTTTACTATCATTTTAGTGGGATTTTCAGAGGGAGAAGAGACAAATGCTTGTGGTCAAAGTTTTTAAAAATTCTTTTGTTCTTTTTCAAAATTAAACATGTAGTTGACTGGCTTAGGTCCAGCAAGTACTATTCTGCTTTTGTATCATCAAATAAATTTCATCTTTTTCTAAACTGTACAGTGTTTATATGCTGTTTTTCCTCTAATAATAGGCCTTTGGTTTTATCCCCCTATAATCTAATATTAAAGAATTTGTAAAAATAAGGAACAACTCACAAATACAGTGAAGCTAACAAAACTGAACTTCAGCTAACAACACCTTGTTTGGGGAACAAGGTTAGCCAGTAATAACTTGAAATGTTTGTTTCTTAGTTAGGAAAGTCTACCTTTGAAGAACAAAGAACAGACTAGAAATGACAATGTCTGAGGTACAACAATTAGATGTGGACATTAAGGGCTGTTCGTAGACACAACAAATGAGGCTTCCTATTGTGCTTCTCCCCACCTGCCTTCACTTCCAGGGTGTCTACAGGACTCCAGCAACCCACTAGCTTGAGCTTCTTTCATCCTTCAGCACCCAGCCCAGACAGTTCCACCGCTGAAAACCTCTCTTCGATCCTAGCAAGGCCAATTGCTCTGCAGATCCTTTGCTCTTGTTTTCTTTTCCAAATCCTTATGGCGGTTTCCAGATGTCTTTCTGTAAACTGTTGCTAAGCTATAATGAGATTTCGCTGATCTTTAGAAAAATTAGAAAAATAAAGAAATGTAAACTGTGTATTTGTGTTCATTGTGGGTATACGTATGGTGTGAAGTGCCAACTCTTTTTTTCTGGTGAGGAAAGGTCTTCATTATGAAACTGCCCTTTAATTTTATTCTTAGATAATAAGGAAATGTCTTTCACAAAATGGTGATGTTAGTAAATAGTAGACAAACAAATGTTTGCTTGGCAAAATAACAGGTTGCAAACATCAGAAACCAAGCTCTGAATTAGGGGACTAGAATGTCACATGGGAGCAGTCATTGCAGTAAACCACCTGATATTGTTTGGCTGTGTCCCCATCCAAATCTCATCTTGAATTGCAGCTCCCATCATCCCCATATGTCATGGGAGGGACCTGGTGGGAGGTAATTGAATTATGGGGACGGGTCTTTCCCATGCTGTTCTTATGAAGTAAGTCTCTTGAGATCTGATGGTTTTTTAAAAGGATGGTTCCCTCCACATGCTCTCTTGCCTGCCACCATGTAAGATGTGCCTTTGCTCCTCTTTCACCTTCTGCCATGATTGTGAGGCCTCCCTGGCCATGTGGAACTGTGAATCTGTTAACCTCTTTTTCTTTATAAATTATCCCATCTCAGGTATGTCTTTATTAGCAGCATGAGAAGAGACTAATACACCACCTATGGACTTAGCTACATTCTTTGCACTTAGTCTTTGCTTTTTTACAGCAAATATCGCTGTCACGAATTCTCATTCCTATGCTGAGTGTGTAGGGTCTTTAGAAGGTACTCAGCACACCTCTGGAAATTAACGGATGAACCGGTCACATTCCCTGGCTGCTGAGTTAAGCTTATGAGCTTGCTTTCAAGGGTTGGCGTTACTTGTATGGGACTCAGGTCTTGCTATTAATACCACTGGTGCATGTTCAGTGCCAAGGCACTTCCCTGCCTTTCCATTCCACCTGCAGCTTTCATAGGGAGGCTAGCCCCAGCTTGGCAGCATCCCAGGGACCAAAATTCTTCCAGTACATCCTCTTCTTTCCTCCTCAGCATAACCCACATCCTTCCCTTGCCTCTCTCACTTAGGGGAGTTCCTTAAGGGACTCTGTTTTATTCATCACCACATCTTTACTCTCTTCTGGCAATGAGCCAGATGCCTGGAACACAGTAGGCACTCAGTCAATGTCTGTGGAATGAATAGTAAAGAATCATGCCTGGAAATTTCACAGTACATATGATTTGCAGGTGCCTCCATGTGTTCATCATTTACTAGATGAAAACAAATGAATACTAAGAACTTTGTAAATCACAAATTCTAAGAAACTCATGGATGACCTTGTGTAAGAATTTCTTAAATTCTTAAAATTATATGAAAAATCTTGTGTACGGTTGATGAATGTGCATTTTTCTGGGGAAAATAATTTTCATGACTGCATCTTTAAAAAGTTAAGAACCATCAAAGAAAATGAGGCTTGAACCTATGCACAAATGCACCTGAATACACATTCTAAGATGGGAAGTGCTATATTGATACAAGAAATTGTTATTATTGTCTTTGGAAGTCTTGCTTTGGGATACCTCACCTTCTGGTTTGACCACATTTTTTCCGTTGTTATTGCCATCTTTTCTTGGAAACTCTATAGCTTTGGGGTCTTAGCATTTTACCACTGGAAACGAAGCCTGGAATTTTAGTCAGAGTTACCGAGCTTACTACATGAACCTAAAGCTCCAGGTGACTCAGAAAGATTTTTAGGTTAATAACTAACTGGATTGGATAGAGTGTTTTGTTTCACAAACATAATCATAATTTGCTCTTATTTACTTTTAAATTATAAATGATTATTCAGTAGTTTTTCTTCCTTTTTAAATGGGCTCTTGAAAACATTGCTTTAATAAAATATAAAACTTAAAAGCAGCTGTGGTGTTGGTATGTAATGATTGAAGTGTAATTAAGAGTCATAATTATCTTCAATTAGCATTTGGAATGCCAAAGTAGTAGCCCCAATCAGCTCAATGTGCACGGGAGAATCAGATGTGAAACAAGGACAGGGCATGGGGGTGGGGAGGGGTTGACTTAGGGGCCCCCAAACATCGAATTGAAGAGGGTTGTTTGTGGAATGGGACATCTAGGAATTGATTCGTCATGTGTGGTGGGATTGTGGAGGGAAGGAAGGTCCCAGCCTTCTCTGGTTTAAGGAGGAAAGAAAGCCTCGCTCAAGGGAAGGTGCTTCTGATGAATGTTTCCCTGGAGTTCTGAGCCTTAATCACTCTAGATCAGACAGACACCCTGGAAGAACTTCCTGCCCTTATGAAAAGGTAAATCACTTGAGGGCATATCGGGGCCAGAAAGCCCATCCTCTATAGCCCACAGGGACTCCATGACCTGGTGTAATCTCCAAGGCTGCCAGCCTTCCCTACTCCCACAGTTTTGTGCTGCCTTACCCTCACCTGCCTTCCCCAAGACTCCACTAGAAACCTTTGCTTTTCCCACCTTCTTTTCACAGTTAATATGACAAGGGTTCTGTATTCCCATGGCCCTTGGGCATCCCATGGTCCCAAGGGAGTAGGAAGCCTTGTTACCTACCCGTCCTTCCTCTAGGAAACTTGGTGTAGATCAGGAAGTGTGGTGGTAATTTCCTGCCTCTGCTCTGTTTATGAGTCTCCCTAAAAACAAGGGAGCCTGCAGAACATTTCCCTGCTATTAGCTCATGAATGAACCCAATCTATGGCTTGATGACATGGAACTAACATAGGCAGCAATGGCTTTAATGCTTGTATAATTTGGCTTGTGAGGATGGACCTGCCAGTGTTGTTACTTCCTTTGAGCACTGCTCCTAGATGATGATGGTGCCTGGACCAGGGTGGAGCAGGAGGAGGTCTGAGAAATGGCATGCCTTGCAGACCCGTCAGCTAGGAGTGCAGGCACATGTCGCAGAGCCATGGTGGGATATGGCTGGAAAGTTCCCTTACAACCAGCTCACAGTAGTGGACTTTGACACTTGGGTTTTATTTACCAATGCAGGTTAGTATGGGCTCACTGGAAGATTTTAAGTAAAGGAGAGACCTGGCTGGAGCTGGGCTTTGGAAGACTTGTCAGGCATCCCATTTGGGAGTGTTGATAGATGTGGGGAGCCTGGAAGCAGGGAGATATACTGTTCATCCAGAGAACACTGTTCAGTCCAGAGAACAGTGGTGATGAACTGGGAAAAGGCTGGCTGTGGGAATGGCATGGGAGGGCTGTGGGCCGATGGGTCTATGGGTAGAGTGTGGGGAATAGCAATAGAGGAGCCCATGTGTCTGGCAAGATGGCACAGGGGAGTAAGGAGGAAGGGGCCAGGCAGAAATGTCAGGGCTGGGATATTTTGAACTTAGGTAATTAGAGGGATTAAAAAAGGGAGAGAGGGATATGAGACCATTTGGAAATGAGAAGAGGAAGAGACTGAATTTGGGATGAGTCATATTGTTTGAGATAAATGGAAATGTCCAACCAGCATGAAGAGTATGGGAGCTGGGTTGGAGCATCTGGGTTGGGGGAGAGCAGAGTGAAAATGCAAGAGGATGAGGATCAAGTCCTTTAGGGGTGGTGCCTGTGTGAACCCAGGGCCAGAAAAGGGCCAGGGGAAAAACAACTCTGCGGGCAAAGCTGATGGCTTTCTTGGGATCTTCATCCTTAAGGACTGGAGCAGCTCGGGTTGGGTCTGTAGACTCACTGTGACTCTGGTCTGTTGAAGGTATAAAAGGAGGCTCCCATGCTGGTTAGCAGTCTCTGACCCCAGAACTGGGCGGATCTGAGTTCTAATCCCATTGTACACTTCTAGCTGTACAACATTGACTAACTTATTTAACCTTCTGGATGTCAATTTTCTTATCTGTAAATTAGGGCAGGCCTCATAGGTCTTGCAGCAAATATTTACTGAGCACCTTTGGTGCACTAAGCATGGTGAGTTTACAGAGATAAGATGTGACACATCTCTGCCTTCAAGCCATTCACCACCTAGAGGAGAGAGAGACAGAATGCCAAATACGATAAAATGTAGTGGGTGCTACAGAGCCTGGACCAGGGAGGGTTAGGAACTTGTGGAAGGGTCATTAAAACTGGACTCTGTGTGTGTGTGTGTGTGTGTGTGTGTGTGTGTGTGTGTGTGTGTGTGTATGCGCCTGTCTGTGTTGGGGGTGGGAGAGGAAGTTTCCTGGAGGGAATGTTGCAGATAAAGTTTGAAGATTGAGTAGGAGTGAGGCTGAGTGATTCTCAACCTTGGCTGCCCATGAGGAACCACCTGTGAGTCAGGGCTCCACCTTGACCAGTTAAATCAGGATCTCAGTGTGGGGGTTGGGGGTAGGTTGGATAGGGCCCAGGCATTGGTATAATATTAAGGCATCTTGTGATTCTCATGTGCAACTAAGATGGAAAACAACTGAATTAGCCAAAGGGAGAATGGAGAACAGAAGGTGAATCCTACCAGAAAGAGTGGTGTGTGTGAAATCTCAGAGGGGCAAGAGGAAAAGATTCAGAGGGACTGCAGAAATCCAACTAGAATATGGTTTTACAAACTGGAGTTCATGGTTTGTTAGTGAGTCATGAAACCGATTTAGCATGTCATGACCTGCTTTAAAAAACAAACAGAACAACTGGAATTGAAAATATCAGGGCACATGGTGCATAGTAAAGATCAGTTTCCAGAAACTTTTGCTTCACAAACACATGTGGGTGTGTGACCTGGGCCTTGCAAAATGTACCTCTTGCCCTGGGCACGGTCATAGACTTCAGGGAACGCTGGCTCAGCTGGAGGGAGTGCCGAAGTTGGGTGGTGATGGGGAGGTAATGAGGACTGGGCTGTCAAAGACACTTGGACTCTGTCCCTAGGAGAGTGGGGAGCCTTGATGGGTTTTTAACAGACAGCAACAAGGTCACCTCTGCATTTCAGAGCAGTCCCTCACCTATAGTGCAGCCTGGAGGGGGAAGACAGGCTGTGGCTGTGGTGATGACTCCAAGGGAGATGATCTGGTGTGACTGGCAATAGCTCAGGGAAGGAGTAGAGGGGACACGAAAGGAGGACACTGGGGCTGATGGATGGACCTTGACCTCTGCCTTCATCTTTCCCTTATTATTATTATTATTTGAGACAGAGACTTGTTCTGTTGCCCAGGCTGGAGCGCGGTGGTGCAATCTTGGCTCACTGCAACCTCCACCTCCTGGGTTCGAGTGATTCTCCCGCCACAGCCTCCCGAGTAGCTGGGATTACAGGTGATCGTCACCATGCTCAGCTAAGTGTTGTGTTTTTGTAGAGATAGGGTTTCACCATGTTGGCCAGGCTAGTCTTGAACTCCTGACCTCAAGTGATCTGCTTGCCTTGGCCTCCCAAAGTGCTGGGATTACAGGCATAAGCCACCATGCCCAGTTCATCTTTCCCTTATTGCTCCTTCTGTGACAAGTCCCTTGGTCCCTAGCCAAAGTGCAGACAGTCCTTCTGGCCAATCACAAGGGCTTGATTCAGGACGTTGGTAGCATTTTTCTCTCATCTCTCTACCCACTTTCTGTCTCCATCTGGGGAGCTCAGCATCACTTCAATGATTCAAGCAGGAGGGAGAGAAACCTCCGGAATCTTTCTTTAAACGAAGGCTTTTGGGGGGGGGCTTCCTGCTCCCCTAGATGCAAAAATAGCAGAACAGAGGTAACTAATGCTTTAAGAGAAAATTTCCTTTGAGCTGATATCAAACATAAATGTTGGGCCTTGATGGGGATGTTCAGAAAGTTCTGGGTTGGAAAATACTCCATTTTATCTCATCTAAGGATGGGTGCTCTGTGGGCTCCCTCTTATCAGCAGGATTTATGCCTTTGTGGCACTAGAGGCTCAGATGAAGGGTGGGAGCAGTCAAACTACAGCCTTTCTCTGTGTCTCCCTCCTGGGCTATGTACTGGGGATAGAAAGAAGAGTATCAGGCAGCACCTACTATGAGCACGCTTGCAGGGAGTGAGTGGCACTGCCAGACACTATGAGCCACCTGCTATAGCCCTCCATCTCCAGGCCACCCTGGCCCCCTTGCTGTTCCTACCACACCCACCCCTGCCTTAGGGCTTTCATTTCTGGTCTTGCCTCTGCTTGGAACAGTCCTCCCCCAGATCTTCACAAATATCTGTGCTCCTGTGCTCACATGCTACGCTTCCTGCAGGTGGCCTTTTCTGACCACCGAGGTAGATTTTTCTTCCAGTTATTTTTAAAATTTGAGTCAGGGTCTTGCTCTGTTGCCCAGGCTGGAGTGTAGCAGCGTGTCCATGGTTCGCTGCAGCCTCAAACTCCCGGGCTCAAGCAATCATCTCACTTCAGCCTCCTGAGTAGCTAAGACTAGGGGTATGTGCCACCATGCCTGACTAATTAATTTTTTTTTTTTTTGTAGACATGAGATCACACTATGTTACCCAGGCTGATCTGGAATTCCTAGCTTCCCAAAATGTTGGGATTACAGGCGTGAGCCACCGTGCCCAGCCTCTTCCAGAACGTTTTTTCTCTCACCCTACTTTAATTGCCCTGATCCCTACCTGAAACAATCCATATGTTAGTTTTTGGTGGCCTTTTCCCTCAACTAGAGGGCAAGTTCCATGAAGGCAGGGACCATGTCTGTCCAGGTCTGCCTTGTTCACTGCTGTGTCTCTTGTGCTGGAACATGTGAACGTGCAGTGCATGTGGCCCGAGGCAACTGGTGCTGAATAAATATTTCTTTAATGAATGGATGGTAGATGTGGGCATCATTGATGGATTGACACCCAACCATGTGTGAAACACACTGCTTGCTGGTGAAGGAGGTTTGGGAAGTTTGGTTCATGTCCTGGGGCTTTTGTGGGAGACAGCCACATGCAGTGTGATACCACATGGTTTTGTACCCAAGCATCTTCCCCTGGGGCTGTGATATGGTTTGGTTCTGGGTCCCCACCCAAATCTCATCTCAAATTGTAATCCCCATAATCTCCATATGTCGAGGGAGGGACCTGGTGGGAGGCGATTGGATCATGGGGTGGTTCTCCCCATGCTGTTCTTGTGATAGTGAGTGAGTTTTCATGAGGCCTGATGGTTTCATGAGTGTTTGACAGTTCCTCCTTCACATGCTCTCTCTCACCTGCCGCCATGTAAGACGGGCCTGCTTTCTTTCTGCCAGGAAGCTCCCAGGCATGCAGAACTGTGAGTCAATTAAACTTCTTTTCTTTATAAATTACCCAGTCTCAGGCAGTTCTTTACAGCAGACTAATACAGGCTGGGACTCTGCTCAGAAGGCACCCTACTCCCCTTGGGGGCTTCCAGATCGTGTTTAGTGGTTTGTCCTTCAAGACTGACAGTAGGGGTCCAGGTCCATGCTGAAATCAATACATAAGTTATGTCTGAATAGGCACTGTGGTTTTGTAAGCACATATACCACCAGGCCCAGATCTGGGACTCAGCCGTACCCCACTCCTTGCTCCTGGAGCCTGTGTTGCAGCCTCCTTCACAGGCCTCCCTCCTCTGCACTGAGGCTCAGTTCTCAAGGCCTCCCTCCTCTGCACTGAGGCTGGAATCTCCACTTCCTTTCTTTGTTGCCTTTGTCATCCTTTCAGCTGGATTTGAGGCTGATGGGGGTTTCAGTCAAGTCACAAACTCAGAGGTTTAATGTGTCTCATTATCTGTAAATCTGAGTCCCCATCCTACGAGGCTGGCAGAAACTTGGGCTCAGTCATTCTTGGGTACTGCCTCTCCTCAGGCAGTGCCAAGGTCTTAGAAGAGCTCTGCTGTTGGCCACTGAGCTGCCATTTTTCCAGCCACATGGTCCCGTAGGTCCGAGTTCCTGCTGTTTCTTCCCCTGCCGGGGCCCTGAGCCTCCTGTCCAGTCTGCCTACTGTGTAGGGGTGGTCATTCTCATTGCGCACCTCCCCCATGTGTGTTTACAAAGAGAAACAGGAAGCCCTGTCCCTGCCCTCAGAGACCAGCCTGTGTAGCGGCAAGTCACAAGGCTCTACATGTAAAAAGGACAGGCAGAAGGTCATATGTTAAAACCACCAAAGACGGTCTTGCTCTGTTGCCCAGGCCTGGGCCACCAACCAAGTGCGGTGGCCCAGGCCTGTAATCCCAGCACTTTGGGAGGGTAGATCATGAGGTCAGGAGTTTGAGACCATCCTGGCCAACATGGTGAAACCCCGTCTCTACTAAAAAAAACAAAAGTTAGCTGGGCATGGTGGTGTGTGCCTGTAATTCCCAGCTACTCTCGAGGCTGAGGCAGGAGAATCACTTGAACTACGGAGTCAGAGTTTGCAGTGAGTTGAGATCACGCCACTGCACTCCAGCCTGGCAACAGAGCGAGACTCTGTCTCAAAAAAAAAAGCCAAAGACTTCAGCAGTTGGGAGGAAAGTGAAGGTGGGGAGGGTTGGAGAGCTGGTGAAGGGCTCCTTGTGGGGAGACAATGGTAAACCCGCATCTGGAAGGTGGGTTGATTTGAGGGTTTTTGTATGGGGGTTGGGGAATTTTGTATGAGTGATGGGAAGAACTTAATCCCCATCCCCCATACAAAACCCAGCCAGCCAACTCCACAGTCAATATGAGGTGAATTTGCCGGGAGAAAGAACCAACCTGACCTATTGAACTCTGAAGAACTTGAAAAGAGTGCTTGGCTATTTCTGCATCAGTATTCTCCCTGCTGCTGCCAGCCAGGCCTGACAGAGCTGCGTTTGAGATGCTGCAGCTCTGGATGGCTTTGCTTCTCTTTATAACAATGTGTGGCTTTGAAATGTAATATAACAAGTTCGCCTGTCACAGGCCTGAGCAGTTCCTCAGCTGTTGCCCCCAGCTCTGCTTCTGCTGCAAAGGGGCCACATTAGAATCCAACCCTAGAGAAAATGAATCTGGAGTTTGTGGAAGACGGCAGGTGCTTTTTATAGCTTTCAATGGATTTTGAGTGGTGCACAGAACTGACAAACCACCTCTCGAGGCAACGGCTCCTCTGGACACAGTGTTTTGAAAAGGATTCAATTCCACTTAAATGATGGCATTTTAAGTATTTTTTTTTCCACATTCTGTACCCCCTGTCTTCCTTTTTCTTTTCTATAGGAAGTAATGTGAATTAAAATTGCCTGGGAAAGTCTAGGCATAAATATTAAAATGTTTGGCTGCTGGTTAAAGGAAATTTATGTTTGCAATTTCCCTCTGTTGCAGACGCTTGCTTTTATTTTTAGCGGAGGCTGTTATCCCCGACTTCAGAAGATGTTCCTCTTGGTGTTTCTCCCTCATTCTCTGTAATTCCTGTGTCCTGTTCTGCCATACCTCTGTGTCTGGTGGTCTTGGGAACAAGTGCCCATCATCTACAAAGCAGGGGAGCAACATTCTAGTGGCCATAGGGTCCTGCAAGTAAGCAAATGAGTGACATAGGATGGGGGCAGAGGGGGTGTGCCCATTGGAAAGGGAAGAAGCTGCCCCGCCAGCTGCCAGATGACGGTCAGGGGTAGGCCTCCAGGTTGTCATCCGATTGTAAGGTGAAATTCCTTGAATTTTAAATGTAGGTAACTAAAAAACAACCCCACTATGTGGCTAAATAAAACGCACTCATCAGATTCAGCCCTGAGACTATCAGTTGGCAGCTTCTGCCATAGATGCATTAGGCCAGTTATGGCAGCTTATCACACAGTGATAAGCCCAAATTACCTTCCAGCATAAGGAGTTCTCTTGACGCTTCCAGACCTGCTTGGCCGGCAGCTACCTCTTTAGAGATAGTTTTAGTTTGAAAGAGTGACCTTGTGGCGTAGAAGAAAGAGCCTCGGCTCTTGTACTTTTGTCCAAGTTCTGCAACTTCTGGGCCCGAGTGACCTTGAGCAAGTGGCTTGAACCTCATGGGTCTTAGTTCCTCTAATCTTTTAAATAAAAAAAATTATATCTGAATTACCTACTAGGTTTCTTTTGAGGCAAAAAGGATCACATCAGTAACCATGACTGGAAAAGTGCTGATACCAATTACTGTTCTTATTTTGTGTGGCCACCATGTGGTAGGAAGGAACTGTGAACTTGAAAAGACGCTTACTCCATGCCTGTCCAAGTTCCAGCCTGGTTCTTAGTTCTGGCCTAAGCCCAAGGGAAGTGAGGCTTGGGGCTTTCTGTCTGTAGCAACATGATCTCCCAAAGCCATCATGGCACAGACCACTGAAGGCGGAGCAGGGGCGGGCAGGCAGGAAGCAGGGGCACCTCAGGTCCTATCTTACCTCACCGAGCTCTGTGGCTCAGCGCATTCTTGAAGAACAATGTGTTCAGCAGATTGATTAAATAGAATATTCAAACACAGAAGCATTATCTAGGATAGTGTTTCCCAAACTGCTTTTCTAAGGCTTACTACTCTCTAGGATGTTGAAAGAGAGGAGGACAGGATTTCATACTCAGCTGAGCTGGGACATATTGCATTAATGTTAGTCAGGTGTCTTTCTGACAGGACTGTGAGTTCTTTTTTATTATGCAAATGTATACTGTGAGGTGAGTATACACTGTATTTCTCAAACCTTTGTTTATAAGCTCTCATTGGCATTTCATTAAGAGGCAGTTTGGGTAATGTCGACCTAGGTTAGCCGACGCATTTCTTCTCTCCACGGATTTTTGTTGCATGCCACTTGAGTACTGGGTGATAAATGAGCCAAAGCAGACCTAGTCTTGGCCCCGCCCTCCTCACGTTGACAGTCTAGTGGGGGAGGCGAGCACTAATCAAGTAAGCACATACTTAGTGTAGAGTCATGGCGGGAGAAAACCCGTGTGGGAGAGGAGTGTGGTGCCATGGGGGATCCGCCCCTCTGTGTGGGTGTCCCAGAGGGAGGGAACACTTTGAAGGATGCAGAGGTCTGAGCCAACCTGGAGAGCCCAGAGCCAGGAGGTGTAGGTGGACAGGAGCCAGTGTGGCCAGAACCCTGGGAGTGAGGGCTGGGGATGTGTGTAGGTGTCTGGAGAGGCAGCAGGGCTTGGCCACAGGAAGGATTTTGGCCTTTATCCTGAGGGTAGTGGGATCTCCAGAATCTCTCTTTGTAGGAAGAGAGGAGGCAGAGCAAGAGCACTGTTTTCGTTTAGATTTTGGGGTGGCTTGTCAGGGAGCTGACGGAGACTATGGGGGAGGCACTAAAGCCTCCCTAAGCCATGATTTGGTGTGGCCATTGCTTGACATTTTTGGGCTGCTGGGGCAGCTGGGGAATGTCTGCACAAGGGATGCCCCCTTTTTGCTGTCCCAGTTGCGGGAGGCCTTTACACACAGAGCACATAGAATGACAAATAAAACTGGCTGTATAGAGCAGTACTGAATGTTTTGCTCTGTCTTGTTACTTGACCTGTGGGTGCAGTCAGCTTTCCACGCAGGTGTACTGTTTCCCAGGAAGGATGCTACTGCCTGCTGGGAAGCTAGTGCCGGGGCAGCCAGGTCACGGTATGCTTTTTCTGGCCCGTTTGCTCTGAAATCAAGAATGTGTTGTGTCTCCCTGAGGACTAATGTTCCCTTGAATTTCACGTTACTCAGCCACTGCAGCATGGACTACCTTCCATGTGTTCAAACTTCATCCCATAAATATTTATTGAATGTCTTGCCAAGCATGGGAGATAGAAGAATGAACAAGATAGGCAAGGCCCCTGCTCTTACCCAGCTCTCCTGCTCGTGGGAGGCAGACCGTTAAACAAAATTGTCAAAGGTGAAGGGTTTGGGCCCCTACCTAGTTCAGGGGGCTTCAGGGAAGCCTTCCAGAGGAACTGCTATCCAGTGTGGTGAATGAGTATGCGCTAGCAGGGTGAAGTGAGGGGTGAGAGAAGAGTGCCGGAGAAAGAGGAAGAACAGACACAGTCCTAGAGGTGAGAGAATGGGGCTTGTGCAAGAGTAAGGGGAGGCCGGGCGCGGTGGCTCACGCCTGCAATCCCAGCACTTTGGGAGGCCGAGGTGGGTGGATTATCTGAGGTCAGTAGTTTGAGACAAGTCTGACCAACATGGTGAAACCCCGTCTGTACTAAAAATACAAAAATATTACCCGGGTGTGGTGGTATGCACCTGTAGTGCCAGCTACTCGGGAGACTGAGACATGAGAATTGCATGAACCTGGGCAGTGGAGGTTGCAGTGAGCTGAGATTGTGCCACTGCACTCCAGCCTGGGTGACAGAGCAAGACTGTCTCACAAAAAAAAAAAAAGAGTGAGGGGAGATTCAGTGTGGCTGCAGCATGGGTGCAGGGCAAGGTAAGGAAACTTTGTAAAGTTTCCACTTTTCTTGCTCTCCTGGAGAATGTGTGGGGGAGTCCTGAGTAGTCTTGGTGGCAGTTGTCCAGTGTGTCCTGAGCACACTCAGTCCTACACACAGCAAACTAAGCTGTGCTTCTCAACTGACTGCATGCACAG